>PVJH01009696.1:0-77603 GCA_004026705.1 Nesogale talazaci | reverse complement strand
AGGAACAGTTCTATTCTTAGAAGATATTCTGTGTCAGGTTGGTAGTAGTTTTTGTTTGTTTTTCAAAGATGCTTGACTCCTTACTCATTCAACTCTGATTGTACTAATACACCTACAAATATGTATCCTGAGATTTAAGTGGAAATATGACAGGTTAAGATATCTTTCATATGCCAAAGTACCAGCACTTATGAAATAAAGCCTTGGGCAATAAACTCAGTAATCACCCAAGGGATTTCAATGTCATATTTACCTTCTGTTTACACAGAAAAATCAAATTTATGGTATGAAAATAATATTTAGAGACTAGATCGCCCATGGTTAGATAGTGGTATTAAAAAAGTCATCTTTGTATCACCATTCCCTGCTGTTTGACCCAAAGACTCTCTGACAATATGTTTACTATTCATTTCCTGTTTGGAATGATCACATTGAGATGAAAAAAATCCTATGGATTTTCCTGGTAGATTTATTTTTAAGAAAAGAGTACTATATCAATATGTTAAAAATATAGAAAACTACCCAAACGCATGCCAGGAATCTTTCAAAATACAAAACCAATTACTGAGACTTCAAACGTGTCCGGATAAAGGTACTGCTGATGCCCATGGTTCATAGAAGGAAAAAGCTTTGCTATTTTGAATGTTTTTTTTTTAAGGAAACAAGAATAAGGGACAACATAAATGCCTGGAATATCTTTAAGATGAAAAACCTCTTTAGCAAGTGCACTTCTTTTTTAGGGAGTGCAAACCTGCACTGGAGCAGAAGGTTCAAATGTTGGTGGATGAACGGGAAGAAAAGCTAGATGCGCCTTCAAGTTCTTTCTCAGAGAACCTGCTCAGTAGTCTGGAGAAGCCCTTATTTTGGCCCAAGTAATGCACATGACAAACAAAGCAAAATATGCCATCACTGTGCTGTCAACAGAATCAGGATTGCTTCCCTCCAGTTCTCAGAGTGGAAGCAAAGGGCTATGACCATAGACCAAACAGGCAGTCCAGTGACATGATCAGTGAGCTTGAGAACAGCAGCAAAAGGTAGATCGCCCTCAGGCAGTAAAGGAAGAAAAAGGGGGATATCATCTGCCTTATGTTCCTGGGAAAGGCAATTGTCTGGCTCTCTGTCTCTTGTTATTTCAGGGCCACATGCATATACTGCAAGTATATAGAAACAATGACTCATGGAGTTAAACCAGGAATTTGACTCTTCCTAAAGATGCTTTGTTTTCACTGTTTCAGGAAATACATATTGATGTCATCCAGTGGGTTGGAAATCACAGTGAGGCTATGTATCACTGGACATAGCACCGCCTGCTCCTGCTCCCTGCACCCAAGTGTGGGTATATCTGAGTCCACAGGGGCAGCCACTGTGCTGCCCCATCTCCTTCTGAAGCCGATCCTCTATGTCACCAAGTATGAGGGCCTTTCCAGGTCCCTTCTGATGATAGGTACAAAGTCACCGAGACAAAAACCTTGTCACCTACGTAAGGAGCATTCTGTTTTTACTTACTCCAAGGCCAATTTGTTTTTCCTTTTGGCAGCCCATGTTAGAGTCAATATTCTTCGCTGACACCATTTGTCAATTCTGCTCACCTCCTTTTCCACCATCCAGCTTCCTTGCATGTATAAGGCAATTAAAAAGACCATGGCTTGGATCAGTCCACCCCTGGGGCATAACAGCTTCATCATTGCTCTTTAAGGTTTGAAGGGGGCTTTTTGTTCACATATCTTTATAGAAGTAAATAACTGCCTGTAAAATGACAGTTTTAAAATGGGTCTCTGCGCATATTTGTAATCTGGGAATTGGCACCAACTCGATTCCCAATAGTCTTCCAACAAGTTTTAGTATCCCTCTATGTTCTCTCTTTCTCTCCATCTCTGGCCTCACCAAGTTGCTGAGATGCTTCATTTGAAATGTCTATGGGAGAGCTAAAGGAAAGTCACATAGACCCACGGAAGCATAAATCCTATCCCTGGTCAAGCTGGAGCTGCACCCTTTGTTGCTGCCTTTCCTACCAGGAGGAATATGGGGCGCATCACTCACAGTCCTCTGTCCCCTCCTCCTAATCTTCTCATTCAAACTCTTGCCTCCATCACATCCTTTCCTTTTGGTTTTAGAGATTTCCCTCACTGCTCCTGAACCATCACCAGTTCTGAAACTCTCTAATATGGAGTCTCTGAAAGGAAGGAGACTAGGAGACCCAGTTGTGATTTCTCTTCAGCACCAAGTTATAGTTAAGGAAATAATGAAGACAAGTCTCCTGTTCATCATTTCTGGAGGGAACAGGCCATCATAGTCTCATACTAGAAATGGGCTTTCTTGAGTGACGGTACTAGGAGATCCAGGGCAAAGAAAATGTAGCTTAAAGAGTGAATGGCATCCCTGTTTTGAAACCTCCGCTCTTTGCTTGTGTCACAAAGTGCTTTTCTTGTGCTTCTCCCAAGGCTCTGCCACTTTGTCTTGTATGTTGTGACTGGCTGTCAAGGCAACTCTGGTGCCTGGCAGCCCTGTCTGGTTCTGGGCTATCTTCATTGTCATTGGTATGCTGGAATTGATTGTGGAGGCAACAGCTTCCTTCAGGTTCCAAGATTCTCACTCTACCAAACATGACATCCTTTTCTGTAGATTGGTTTTCCCTGAAGTCATTTCCAAAGTAAATAGGTCAAAGTCTTAGCATTTTTGCTTCTATGGAGCACTGTAGTTGTATTTCTGCTAAACTGCTATTTTCTTTCTTCTGGAAGTCTATGTATAATCAATATTTTCCATCAACACTATAATTCAAAGACATCTATTCTTTTTCTGTCTTCCTTTTTCATTGTGTAGCTTTGGCATACAGGCGTGGTGATTGAAAATCTCACATTAATGGCCCACGTTACAGTGTAAACTCTTAGAAAGCAGAGATCTGGACACTATTCTTAGTATACTGGATAATGCATAATCTTAGTAAACATTAAACAAATTAAAAATGAATTAACTTTTATTAACCTCTAACATTTGAAACGCATGATACCAGACTCAGCCTGATGATTTTCAAACCTTTTAAAACTCAGGATAGATTCACAGAAAGAATTTGATTTCCTTTCAAACATTGGTATATTTGCAATGGTAAATGAATGATAACAATTAATAAATAACAATCTAAATCTCACTTAATAAAATGAATGACTGACAAAGATACCAATGAATACTGACAGGGAACCAACCTGATATATAAGGTGCTTCTAGTAATTAAAAGTGTCCCTAATTGGGTAAGATAAGAACACAGACCAGGGTAGCAGTTATTGGGCATGAGCTTTGTTTGGGGGTCCTATTGATTTGTTCACTGTTTTCCGGGAGGCAACTGTCAGGCTTCTATCATTCCAGGTATTATTGAGGTCTTCTTTTATGTGGGTAGGGACTCTCACAACCAAGAGAAACTGTTCAAAAGTAATAATAAAGGACAGCATTCATGGATGAGCTGCATAATAATGAATCAAAAGGGGGGGAGACTAGAGTTTGAGGCTGGCCTAAGATGATATGGAAATCTTCTTCTACGTGCTTCTATGCTCCAGGAACTTGGCAGATAATTCCATTAAATGGCAATTGTCTTATTAAGTGGTGCCCAGTGTGCCTTCTTGGTTTGGCTCTTCTTGGCCACCACTGTTCACGTTCTGTGACAGGCACGATCTAAAAAGAAATCCCTGCCCTGCCACTTGGAATGCCTTGAATTTGAATCACAGAACTGGTGGAGGCAGATGAGGTTCCTTCTGTGACAGAAAGGCCTCTGCTCTAGCCGCAGCAGCTCAAAGCCTAAATCGATGCTCTTGCCCATTCCCAACTTCAGTGGGCCTGCTTGTGGCCAGTGGTAACTCCCTGGAAGAGCTAAAAAAGATTGATATCTCATGTATTTTCATCAGAGACTCTACCAACCCAACCAGGGACTGCGCTGCAAGGCATTACTTCTTCAGGCTTAACAAGCAGACTCAGTTTGAAATCACGAAAGCTGAGGAAGATGGTTTTCCCCAAGAGTCGAATCACAATCTGACACAGATAGACGTACACACAACCCGAACTCGATAAAACTCTTTGCGAAGTATTTCTGTTTTATTTTGGTTTTGCGATCGCAGGAAGAGGTTTTACCATTCCCGAATTAGAAATGAGTGTCTGCATGTGTGAGGGGGGTGGAGGCGGGAGACAGGAAGAGAGAGACGCTAAGAAAGTGAGAAAAGTAGAGTGGGCAACAGCTTATGGAGAGCAAATCTTCATTTTTTTCCCTCCATGTAACTTAATTTTCTTCCAGAAACATAAAAAAATAAACCAAAACGTAATGCAAGTCCTAACTACATTTAAAATAAAACAAAAGCCAAACAGATAGTCAAACCTCTCGCTGATTAAACCAACCCTAGTGACATGATGACTTGAGTCAAAAATTGGGCCGTTCAACCCCACCGACTGTTCATTGAGAGAACTATGAGGATACCTGCATCTACAAGGTCTTATATTCTTTTTTTTTTTTTTTTTTTTTTAGGGCATCACTACCTGGGTGTTGGGAGTAGGAGGCCCAGCCTTTGCCCCTGTGGAGCTGGAATTGAACCTCCATCCCCGTGGGCCGCAGTCCCGCGCACAACCACTACGCCACCGGGGCACAGTCCCCTCTGTCCTCGAGGGTGGCTATGAGTTCCAATCAACTCAATGGCAGACGTTAGGTCCTACTCCAAGTCAACATTGAAATGCAAAGGGTAGGTGAGAATTGTATGCTTCTAGCTAGATGCCTAGATACCAAGAGAGATTTTTGTACAATTGTGTAACATCTGCAGCAGATTTGCCACCCCAACTTCAGTCCGGCTGTCTCTGGCTGTTGGTAGCACCATGGAAGGGCTATTGATTTGTTCACTGTTTTTCTGGAAGTCATTGTCAGGCTTCCATGATTCCTGGTGCTGGTGATGTCTCCTTTTATGTGGGCAGTGACTCTCACAAATGAGTGATGCGGTTCAAAAGTAACAAGTGAATGATGGCATTCACGGGTGAGGTGCACAACAATGAAACAAAATGGGGGAGACTAGAGTTTGAGGCGGGCCAAATATGATATGGAAATCTTGTTCTCAACACAGTTCATTTCTAGGCTTCAGGAACTTGGTGGATGTGATTCCTCCATTAGATTTTGGTCTAAACTAAATAAATGTATAATTGAAAGACACCACTTTGCTTTCAAAATTCATAGGAAACCCAACTACTTAAACTCTACAGATTCAAACCGCAATGTCTACTTCTTCTCTCCTTCACATGAAATCTGAATCTCACAAGCAGCCACAGCCTGTGGTCTTAAGAAGCAGATCATCCTCAGCTTGCGTCTCTGTAAATTATTGCAGCAAGTTCTCCAATCATCTGAATTGCTGCAAAGCAGCTCCCAATAAAATGTATGGAATCATTCCCAAGAAGATGCTCCTCTGTTCACCCCACACCAGTCTGCCACCCCCATCTCCAGGTGACATCAAATTGATCTTCCTCCTTGTCCTGACACACCCTGTTCATCCACACTGCTGTTCATGCCTTTTGGAACAACTCAATGGGCCAAGAAGGAAGCCTTCAAAGAAAGGAAGGTTGAGCCCAAGGCTACAACAATGGGCTCTCACATAGTAATGATTGCGAAGATGGTACAGAACCAGGCACTGCTTGTTTTGTTGGACACTGGGTTTCTATGTGTTGGCATTAACTCAAGGGCATCTCACAGGAACAATCAAAACAGCAACCAGGCCTGCAAGAGGAGAATCAATTTTCACACCGAGACATCCAGATTGCCTCCCGGGGCTTTAAGAACCATGCAGAGTTAGAGCCATGCTGGAAGAAGAGCTGTCTTCCTGACTGTGAGCCACTGTTGGGCACATGGACCCCCACGTGGTTATATTTTGTGCTCCAATTTCTCCTGAGTGGATTCAGCAATCTGGCGCTCACTCCTCTAGTAAAGAAAATAGAAATCTAAGCCAAGGCTCCGAATGGGAAGTAGACACCCCCACCCCCACCCCCATCCCACACTTTCTCCTCAGCTAACATGCCAAATGGGAAAGTTTGCACCCAACATCATTTCCAAATGGGAATCCCTCAGACAAGAGAGGGAGGCAAGCAAAGACGGAATGTCAGTGCAAACACCTTCTGGGCCTACAGTTCACTGGGTACTGATGTTCTCTTAGCCTTCACAACAAGATCAAATATATTATCTGTCCTTAAAGTCAATCCAGGACTAAGCAGTGATCTGATTAGTTAACAAGAAAAAAATAAAAGAAAATATCATTTAAAATAGAGATCCTGTTCACTTTTATGACACCCCCCAAAAAAAATTAAAATGAAAATTCATTTTCATTTGGGGATAGGTTTGGTGTCAACCTGTGCACCTGCAAGATATGCATGCAACCCAATCTCCTAATCAGGGTGTGGTCTATTTTAATAGCTATAAAAAGATGCTGTGAAGAAAAGACTCCTCTATTTCTCTTTCTGCTGGCCTGGTTTCTGCATCTGGCTTGTTGGAAGTTGGGGCCAGCGGCCACTATGTGGTCTGCTGACCCTTGGGCTCTGTAAGCAACAAGCCATCTTCTCTGCCTTGTGTTAACTTGATTCTATCCCTATCAGTCTTTGATATTTCTGTCTCCTGATTCATTGTTCTGGTTTGGCAGTTGGCAGGTGTAGGGGCTCAGGAAGGACAGTCAACTAGGATCTGACTCCTGGACTTGAGTTGGATAGGCTTCCTGCTCTGCAATAATGGGGCCACTTTTTGATATAAATTTCTTTCTTAATATATGAGTATCCTGGTTTTTTCCCTAGAAAATTCAACCCACTATATCATTTTAATACTATGGTCTCATACTAAATCAATGAATAAATAGCTGGGTGATGTCACCTGTAGTACTTAGGTTCTTTTATGTCCACTGGAAGATGTATAAAAGTGTCAGGGCCCATCCAACCTGGCAATCAGATCACAACCTGATGGTGCATCCTTGGACTGTGGTCTTCTCATTAGGAGGTCCCTGGGAGGCTCCCCATCCCTCTCTCTGCCACTGACCTTGAGAGCTGCCACACCCCTGCCAAGTCTTCACGAACCATGGGTCCACATGGCTCTGCCCTTCCACTTCCCCCCAGCTTGTGATCTTCCCATATTCTGCATCATTGCATGTGGCTGTGTCAGTCTGAAAAGGGATTTGTGGACTAGTTTGGGCCTTAGAGATTTCAATTGAACTGGGCTGGTATGCTTTCTTGATTGACAATCGCTCCTTAATATAAAGCTCTTTCTTATACATATATGAGTCTCACCGGATTTGCTTCTCTAGTCCACCCAGCCTAACACATGACTTAATATTTAAAGAAAAAAGATTTGATGCCTTTGAGTTATGTGTTGACAAACAATATTGAATATACCAGGGACTGCCAGAATGAACACATCTGACGAGAAGACTCCTTGGAAGAGCAGATGTGAGATGTGGCCTCACAGATTTCAGACATGTTGTCAGAAGGGACCAGATTCTGGAGAAGGACAGAAAACTTGGAAAATAGGGAAGTCCTTAAAAGGTATACCCTCAATGAAATAAATCAACACCTTCAACCACATCCTCAAACATAGCAACAGCTATGAGGAAAGGACAGGAGTGGTTCTACTGTATATTGACTGACTCATTGATTTGTAACAATAACCACAGCTTTGAGGGAAGATCTCAAGCATATACGCTAAATAAACAGAAATAATAGGAAGTACTGGATTCTGCATAACAAGATGGGGTGTATAATGAAACCAAGATATCTTTTTATGATTACTGCTACTTAAATGAGTTTCACTCTTCAGGGCAAGTTGTCAATGGCAAGTTATCTCTTAATAAACTGAGCTAGCTACATCAATAGTTGACTTCAAGTAGTTGTTTCTGGGGGTATATTGGAACTGTATGGTGTATACCCTACAGATTGCCCCTTCATTCAATAAACTTTCCTAATGGATCCACGTCATGGATATTTCCCTAATCCCTAATCTGAGAGTTCTTTTTGATTTAAGATAGTCAGTGATAAGCTGTCACTGCCATATCCCCACCCATATCACTCTGCCAACTCTGACCACAACTTCTACCTCCTACCAGAGTAGCATATGACTTAAGTTGACATAGTAGATTAAACCATCTGAAGGTGACAAATCTCTCTGCCTTGAAAGGGAGTTAAATCCCCTTGGGTTTGCAGCTATTCTTGTTGATAGGGAGAAAGGAAAGAAAGCAAAACAAAACAAGAAAAACTTGCAGCTCTAGAGTTCTGGATATATAGAAAATAACCCCTCCCAAGAAACACACACACACACACACACACACACACACAAAACCCCAAAAGACGGATCCACAACAGTTTTTGAGCCCCACAATAGCCGCCATTGTTCTGTTAGGGGTCATCCAGGTGCTTTGACTCATGACAATCCAGCTAACAGGGGGAAATTCTCCTTCATGTGGTTTTCTTAGCTAGAATCTTTCCAGAAACAAATAGCCAGGTCTTTTTCTCCTGGAGCTGCTGGGTAGGTTCCACTGCTGACCTTTCACTTAGTTGTCACTCACTGCCATGTGCCACAGTGGTCAGAAATGCCACCACTTGTCTTGAGGCTGCAACTTTGGTGAATCAGAAGACAAAGCAAAGAGCCGATAGTAATTGCGCTAATAACTTGCATTAAATTGTGTGTATGACTGATTCAAAAGCAGTTCTATACATGTAGAATCTGAGGTTCTATTTCACAGTAACAATTTTATATAGGAAATAACACTAACCATGTCATTTCTTGGGTATCTTGAACCATGTGTGATCATTTTAAGAAAGGATAATATTTTCATCTGCAGTTATTAGTATGACAATATCAGGAATCATTGTTTTCACTGGTTATTGACAAATCACCACATTACCCCTCCAAACACACACACACACACACACACATACACAATACAATCCCCCTGGAATAGTTGCATTTTTTCCAGAGAGAGAATTCATCACTTATATCAGATGCAAAAAAACAAAGAAATGGAGAAAGAAAAAAAAAGAAAGAAGCCCTATGTGTAATGAATTGCTAACAATAGAAATGTGGCAGTGACAGATTGAATGTTTTAAAGATTACTTGATGCCTGTGCTTGAATTGCCTTTCAGAGATAATTTGCCAGTTTTAATTTTGCCAACATGGCAACTATGTTTGTGATTATCTTTGCCACTTGATCATTTGGGGGAGGGGGAGTTAACCCAGCTACATTTTTCTTTCATTGCTAGTGTTATGGAGTTGTTTTGTATGCTTACTGGCCATCTGTATTACTCCTGTGGTCAGTGACTTGTTCAATCCCTCTGTCCCTTTTCTTGTTTCTACAGAAGATTGTTTATTTTCTCCCTAATATTTATACCTTGTTATGTTTTCCAAATTGGTCTTCTGTGCTATTTCTAAAAAAATCAGAATGTTTTGGACCATGATAAATAACACTGGTGAAAGAAGCAATCCTGGCTTGTGGCCCAACTGTGCTCTAAAAGACAGGGTATGTCCAGAATATCACACACATACCATCTCAAATACGAGCTGTCAAGCACTTTCCTGTGATAACTAGGTTATTCAGTGATGGGCTATCACTAGGTCATCTAACCAAGAAACTTACTCTAGACTAAAATGACACAGGAGGCATGTCCTAATATTTCCCCCAAGTTTCATAGCTGGGTCTAATTTCTTAGCTTTCAGGGAGCAAAAGAAACTACCCCACTGTATTCACACTTCAAACAGAAGAGAATAATGAAGTTGTCCAAAAATACAAACACAAACTTTGAAAGCGTTTGCACATTGACCATGTCCTAATATAGAGATCTATTAAATTAAATCATATTGCATTTGAGAGTTAAGATGTTTTGTCCGTTTGCTGGGCCAGGATTCTCAGTGTTTTGGCAGTTAATTTCATCCCCCCATGATGAAATCTAATATAACATAATTTCATTCCCCCCATGATGAAATCTAATATAACATAATCACTTCCATGACAAGATCGACTATGAGCAATGAATTAATTGAATGAAAGTTTCCTTGGAAGTGTGACTTACTTCCAATATAAGTTAAAGATGTGAAGAAGCCTGCTTGTTTTTTTTTTCTTTTTTTTGCTGGGTGATCAGTAGCTTCAGAGTTGTCAGTAGCCTGCCATCTAGCCTACTGGACGTGGATGCATCTGCCTGTCTTCAGACGTCTACTGTCTGACCTGCTGATCTTGAGTTCATCAGACTCTGTAGCTACATGAGTCAGAGAATTCTGCAGACTGATAAATGACTCAAAGGCTTGGAACTTTTTTGCCTCTACAACTAGGTGTCCCGGATCTGTGAACTAAATCCCTCTTACATATGTATAAATCAGTGGTTTTACCTTGCTCGAGCACCCAAACCTGAAACATTGCCTTTCCACACAAGTACTTCATTCTGTATTAAGAAATTTAATTCAACAAATAACTGAAACATATACTCATGATGTATAGACACAAAAGTATTCACACATATTCATTCTTATCTACACAGAAACATAATTGATCCTGTACATTTTGATGGGGAAGGAAAAAGAAAAATATGAAGCAATGTGTTAAAAAATAAACCACTGGTTTTAAAATGACTCCAAAATAGACAAGCCCCAATTCCTTAGGTGATCTTTTTTAAATGAGTCTCAACAGGAAGGCATTCATAAAGCAAGTCCAGAGACTGAAGAAAAGGTAGCCAACCATACACACGTGCAGTGCACCTGTCTGTGGGGTGCATCTCCCATCAGAGCAGGGAAACATTCATTTCACATTCCCCTCACACATCACAGTGTACAAGGAGGATGAGGGTTGATGGAAATTGGAGATTGCTCTGACTACTGAAATGTATAGTCTAATTGGCAGAGTATCTTTTCTACCCTTGCATTCAAAGACTCAGTACTGTTAGAATACCAAAGCCATTATTCTGAGTGGAGACTGACCTCACACATTGGAAAAGTTTAGGATATGCTGAATTGCCAGCCCCCAACACCATTTCCTTTTAAAAGAGTCCTTCCCAAAATTTACACGATGAGCATTCTCAGCTCATAGGATGGTTCTGCCAAAAAAAAAGGTATGTATAGGAAAACTTCTGGAAGCCATAACCACTCTCTGTAAGCTCTGAGTGTCTGTACCTATGTGTACACACAGTATACATGTACATGAGCCTTGCAAAATACACCTTTTGGACAGTAGTCATCTTGTCATTCAATGTCCCCAAGTTAGTCTTGATAGAGTACAGAAACAAATTCATAGACACTCATGTGTATATAGGAAAGAGGCTTATATACAAGAGCAATTGAATATTAAGGAAAACCTCCCAGTCTGGTCCAAATCAAGTCCGTAAATCCAATATTTATTAGCCAATACATCCATTACCAATCTATAAAGTACTCTTCAGACTCATGAAACACGTGCAATGATGTGGAATGCAGGAAGATTACAGAGTGGTGGGTTGGGTAATCTTGTGGATCCAGTGCCATTGTAAGCATATCGGCACTGCCAGAGGTCTCTACTTGACTTCTTTGACTCCAGAGGTCTGGTTATAACAGGAAAAGTCCGTGTGACTTCTCCGGCTTCTCGGGTGTAGTGCCATGTGTCTTGTCAGTAGAGTGTCTCTCAGGGTATGAGCAGCTAGAGAGAGAGTCTACCACCTCTAAGGAGGAAATACGGGAGTTCCCAGAATTCTCAAGAGAAGGCCACGCCCACACAGAGCCATGTTGGCTATGACTCAATTGACAGGCTACACTTCACCCCATCGCTCTTAATCTTCTCAAATTCCAAATTGACACCAGCTTATGCAAATACTGCAGTCCCATCTCAAAATAGTTACAAAGCACAGATATGTTAACAGATATAGGGGGAAAAAGGCAAAGTGGCTACACATTGTGCTGCTAACCAGAGAGTTAGGAGTTTGAAACTACCATTTACTCCATGAGAAAAAGATGAAGACTTTCTACTCCCACAAAGATTTACTGGTCTACCCTATTCCAAAAGATTGCTTTGAGTTTGAATCAGCTCAATGGTGGTGAGATTGGTTTGGTGTCAATACATCAGGGTACCATCTTATGAGCTGGTCAGCCCATTATTTAGGATTATTAATGAATATATACATATGTCACACACTCATGTAAAAACTGATGACTACTCTTCATATACCTCCTTTGAGCATATCCATAGCATTTTCAATGAAGAAAATAACTATTTATACTAATCAGTCAGCTAAAATGTGTATAATATAAAAGTTTCAAGAAAAAACAGGGAAGGTGTGTGATTAGGAAATGTTGAATTGATCAGGTATGAGACATCAAACAGCAAACATATCATATCATTGTGAATGAAGGGGAGTGCATAGTGGGGACCCAAATACCATCTGTAGACAACTGGGCATCCCATTACAGAAGGGTCATGAGGAAAAGATGAGCCAGTCAGGGTGCAGTGTAGCAATGATGAAACACACAACTTTCCTCTAGTTCTCCCCACCCCCCTCTGGTTCTTAAATGCTTACTTCCCACCACTATTATAACCTGAATTCTACTACCTTACAAATATGGCTAGACCAGAGGATGTATACTGGCACAGACAGAGACTGGAAAGAGGGAATCCAGATCAGATGAACCCTTCAAGACCAGTGGAAAGAGTGGCAATACTGAGTGTGTGGAGGGAAGGTAGGATAGAAAGGGGGAACTGATTAAGAGGATCTACATATAACCCAATCCCTGGGGAATGGACAAAAGAAAAGTGGGTGAAGGGAGATGTTAGACAGTGTAAGACATGAAAAAAAATTATAAATTATTAAGGATTCATGGGGCAGGGGTGGGGAGGGAGGGGGAAAATGAGGAGTTGATACCAAGGGCTCAAGTAAAAAGCAGATATTGAGAATGAGGAGGGAAACCAATGTACAAATGTGCTTGACACAACGTAATGGATGGATAAACTGTAAGAAAGTTGTATGAGTCCCCAATACAATGATTTTTAAGTAGAAAAAAGGAGGAAGATTGCATAAAATTGGTGATCAAAAAAAAAAAAGAATGAATGAAAAGATAGGCAGGGAAACAAACAAAAAACTAGGCAAAGGGATCAACTGACAAGGTGTCCTTACTGTAAACTATAAAACTCACTGCCCTTGAGTTGATTCTGGCTCACAGTGAATCTACATAGGGTTTCAGAGGCTGCAGATCATTGTGGGAGCAGAAGTCTCATCATTAACCTGAGGGATACCTGGTGAATTAGAACTAAAGATTTAGCAGTTAACAGCCCAATGCTAGCCCCCAGCCCTTCCAGGGTTCCTTTGTTTAAAGACAGGCATGGACAGACTGTCTCCCTTCCTAAGTGTCCTCCTCTCTAGACTCCATGTCAGGAGCACCTCTCGGTCTCCAGCTCAAAGGAAGGACAGAGAGATCCATGGACTCAGAGTCCCTCAAACAGCCAGAATCTTCCAGGTATGGATGCCCATTTTGTGGAGAGCACTGTGTTTTATCTCTACATGTCTGCCTCCAAAGAATGATTTTACTTTAGCAATTTAGTGAGAACATAAAGTCTACCCAGAGACACCTTGAAAGAAAGACCTGGTGAACTCTATCCTATGAAGCACAGTTCTACTCTGATACACAAGGGGCTGCCAAGAGTCAAAGTCTACTTGATGACATGTTTGTTTGTTTGTTTGTTTGTTTGTTTGTTTGTTGGGGGAAAGACTGATAGGAAGAGGGGAGGTTATATATGCAAATCTTTAGATTAAAACAAAGGTTACATCCACCCAGAAGCACACATAGACTGGACATCTACTGAAAAATATCACAGAAATAGGTGTACATGTGTGCATTTGTGTACAAGAGAATTGTTAGAGGCCTCTCCAATGCTTGATGTGGTAGGATTGCCAAGCAAGGGTCTATCTTACAGATTTTTAGTCCCCTAAGAGCTGATTGACTATTTCTACCTGGGCCTGAGGACCTTCCTGGCTAATTGCTGTTTGAGAAGGAATTTATCTTAGAGAGCCTCTTTTTCAACAGATGAAGATCGATAAAGCACTTGCTGCTTTTAAGACAGATTTATGTGCAAGGCCATTTTCTCTTCCAGAAACTCTCATACATGCAATAAATTCATTTTGAAATCCATTGTCTAACTAAACCTGGGGGACATTCTCATTTCAAGCAGGAAAAAAGAAACTGGCCCAGAATCTAGCTGGAGGCTACCTGATATATAATTGGCTTTCTGGGAGGGACAACACACACAATAATGATTCTAGGGGCTACTCTATAAATTATTGAGAGTGGACTCCAAATAAGAAATCAACAAAAGTTCACTTGAAGCCATTTGAGTGTCTTCTTTATATGCAGGGATGCATTTAGGGGTGAGTTCTAAGATGAAAACATGCTGTTGTCTCAAATGACTTTTACTCTTTCACATGTATCAAATATGGTTTTGGTAAAGGCTAACTCTGAGTGACATTTCAGTCACCTGTGTGTACTACTTAGAGCACAAAAATATACCAGAAAACATAAATATAATGTCACCCCTTCCAGGAAGAATACATGGTTCAACCACTCAAAATACTTGACATGTAAATACATATAAATATATAATGGGCCATTAGCTTCTCTTTTTCATGACTGGATATTTTCCACATGTGTAAGTCTCATGCCTGAGAATCTCTATCAATTTATTATGGAAAACATTCTGAATATCACTCACTCACTGTTATCAAGTTGATGTTGACTCATGATGACCTTATAGGGCAGGGTTGAATTACTCATGTGAGTTCATGAGAGTGTAACCCATCCTTCTCTAGTGGAGGAGCAGCTGGGTCCACTCAGGGTCTGACTTGGAGAAGATCATCGTGTAGCTAGCCTCCATGGGAGAGTCAAGTAAAGGACCTGGGCTATGCAGTTATCTTCTAAGGAATGCAGTAGGGGAATTACCAGTCTCTGCATCTCTTAGACCCCAAGCAGTATGTTTCATGTCACCCAGAAGAAGCTTGTAGTGAAGGTGGTGCTGGAGGAACACTGGCAGCAGACAATAAAGGGACTTAAGAGCCCATTTGCTTGAGGTAGAGACAGCCCAGAGGCAGTGCTTCCTGGTGAGGATGTGCCCTCCCCCCCAAGTATCTAAAGAGCACTTCGATCAAGAGAGGGGACTTCTTCATTATGGACCCCTTTCTGCTCTGTGAAGACCACGTGCCTTCCCTGCTCCTTAGAAGGAGGGACCCTGGCCAGAGGCCTTCTCTGAAGTGGCAGAGAAACACAGCCTCAGGAACAGACAGACTCAGCCTGAACTCCCCGCCAAGCCCCAGGCATCAGGAGATGAGCCCAGCTCCAAAGATGATTTGGGTCTCTTTGTGAATACCAACTAAAGAGGTGAGTGAATCAGCTTGAGACCCAGGACTGCTATGTGAGGCTCCACAAGCTCAGAAACTAGTTCCTGGAGCCCCCGGGGCCAGATATTTGCAGGCTGCCCGGCAAGTCCTTCCCACCTCCCTCCCCCCCCCCACCCCGATGGGGGACAAGGCTGGGCCCTTGATGAACAGATGGTACAACCTCACTCCTTTGTTCATGACCAACAAGGTCACATACTCTGATAGAAACCCCCAAACCACCCTGAACTGTCCTCTTCGTGGGAACGGTCCTCCTGTTTCATCCACAAAATACAATTTTGGTGTTAAAAGCTTTAAAAAAGAGATTACCCTCTAGGACATTCTATGAGTACTTCCTCTCTGTCTTATAGGGTAGCAAGGAAATAGGCTCACCTAAGGGAGGTTTAATACTGAAATACAACATTACAACATAACTGCCTACTCTCAAGACACACATTCTTTCTAAGGTTAAACCAGTAGCAAGAAACCTAAGAAATCTGCCAGGTCAGACAGACCTGTGACAATCCTTTTGGGGTGAATGATTCAGACTTGCAATTAAGGGAAAAGTCCCTTTTTCTTAGAAGCATTGTAAAAAATGAAGAATTTCTTCATCTCAGTCCTGTTCATTCAATCTTATTTCAACAGAAATGGAGGTAATTATGGAGTGGATATTTAGAGATCAATAAGTATGTAATTGGTGATTTTATATGTTCATTATGGTGCTAGGTAGGGTGGGAAATAGCCATGGAAAAGAAGAGGAGAAGGAAAGCATTTACAATAAGGTTGGAGAAACATTGCATCCGCAAACATGAAGGCGTCTGCCAACAGGAGATTTGGTGAATAGTTGGGTGCAAGGCACACATGCAGGTCAGAAGAGGCAAGTTAAATGAGCTCGGGGTGAACTAGCTTTACTTACACAAAGAGTTGAATCTGTTAAAAAGGAGAGATTTGATAGAAGGCTTGCTAAGGACATTCCCATGTGCAAATTTTACTCAGCAAGGGTTTGTGTTTTAGCAAGAGAGGACTTGTTACCACTCCGGATGGTTGCAAGATTAGGGAAGAACTTGATATGTTGTTAGAGTTCAGATTGGGCAGACTTGAACAGAAGCTGAGAACTCTGGTGGGGCTGAGTAAAATAATGAAAGCCCAGCTTGGTGGCACCGTGGTTAAAACACTTGGCTGCAAATAAAAAGGTCAGGGATTTGAACTTACCAGCAATGCCACAGGAAAGAGATGTGACATTCCATTTTTATGGAGTATTTCCTTGAAAACCCCATGGGGTAGTTCTACTCTGTCCTACAGCGCTGCCACCATAAGTCAGGCTCAACGTGATGACCGTGGGGTTTGAAGTTCCATCGGGTATCAGGAGGCCCCATGTTGAGTGAAGAGTGAAGTGCTGGATGCTTTGTCACAAGGTTAGCACAGGCACCCACCCTGAGGCACAGATCCCCAGGAGTGAAGGCAGACTTGGCGTATCTGGTATCAGAGATCAGTCGGGGAAATTAAGTCTGTCAACGTGAGAGGGGGATAAAAACTGTGCCTCGGTGGAAAACTGCATATTCTCAAGACGTCGATCATGATCTACTAGTCTATCGCAAATATAGTGTGGGTAAATCGCATGGTATTAAAAAAAAAACATAAACCCACCATCAGTCCCATCACTTAATTGATATATAGCGCAACCAATCAGATACAACCTTAGGTGTCAAAGGCATGTGCAAACAACTGCACTCAGTGTAGCAAAACTGACAAGCTACTTTATTGCCAATTTTTAAATCTTGGGTTTTTTTCTCTTAAATGTAAGAAAGGATGTTAAAATGAGTGGGGAAGCTGGACCAAGAAGACGACCAAAAACATATCACTTTCATACAGTATGGGAGATTTGGATACTACAAGCAGATATTCAGCTGAAGTCCAGAGCACATGAACAGTTCTAGAACTTACTCACAGAGGGAAAGGATTCAAACATGAGAAAATATTGCTTCCCCCCTGACTGCATTATTTGGCTTTACTTATTTATGTGAGTAAGCCCTTTCCCAAATAAAGATCATTAAGTCCAAGTGCTGTTCCACCATGACTGATGATCATTTGGAAGGGCGCTTGAGGCTGGTTGTCAGCAGCTACTGTCCAGACTATGCATCCCTGGCTCATTCCATTCAGTGCCAGTCATCAGAGTCAACTCAGGTCATGACAAAAAATGTACATAATTAATTGTGTTGTGTTGTGCAATGTGGACTCATGTGGTTATGCAAGGTACATAAACATACATTATACATATAAATAATTCCCAATGCATTTATGAATATAATAAGTTTTAAAATAAAATAACTATATGTTTTGCATTTTTGTAGTTGGTCGATCATTTTGACTTGATCGTTTTATAAGTAGCTCGCATGCTGGAAAAATGTGAGCACCCCTGTTCTAGACACTAAAAAACACACCCTTCTCCTGATATCTGGTTCTTGTTTTATGGGAGTTATTTTATAACTGTGTAAATTGTGGGTAAATTATAGCAATGCAAAGTCATTCCTGTGTAGTGACATGCAAATTCTGTCCCCTTCAGAAGGAGTTTGAGTGGCATCCTCCCCCTTCCTACCCCAGGGAACAACTGCTAGCTTCCACTGGGACAATAATTTCAACACCCCAGATCTATAAATGAGTCTCTTTTTTGGATCATCTTTTGAACTGGTTATAACATCTGCCTGGCTTCTTTCATTCGCTGAATAATGAGTTGAATAAAAATCTTAGCATGTGTTCATTTTGTAGCTGTAGGAGAATTGGAAATTGGCTTTTTTCTGCAAATGATCTTTGAACATGGCCTGCAGGATAATGTCTAAGCAGGATAACCATGGCAGAGATGAGAATCAGGGCAAATGGAAGGAAGGGGGTGAAAAACACAAAACGGATGAATTAAAGGAAATGAAGGACAAGATGCAGGGACCAAATGAGTGCTTCTGCCGATTGACTTGGGTCTCCTAGAAATATCTGCTTTGGGTTGAGCCTTGGATGACTAACAAGCAAGGACAGGGATTCAAACCCACCAGTCCCCCCGCAACCCCCCCCCCCCCCAGTCAGAGAGAAAGATGTGTTTGTCTGATCCAATAAAGATTTCCAACCACAGAAAACACAAAATCGTTGTGAGTTAGAACAGTCAGTGGCAATGGGGTTTGACAATGGCAGTAATCCCATTTGGGAATGAATGGGCTTTCACTTTCAGGTTAATGGCATGTATGTGTGTGGGCTGTGACTTAAGCCAATCTCTTGGGAATATGAAAGAACAGATGAAACCACCAGAGATGGAAAAGATAGATGCTAGGCCATGTGAAATCTGCAAGAGCACAAGAAACAGAAGCTGAAAAGAGACATGAATTTCCCCCAGCCAGCAAAACTCTGTCTTCTTCTGAGCAGTTTCCCAAAGTGAGTGATACCGCCCCCTCGGGGCCAGTGGAATGACCCAGAGTGGCTGCAAAAGCAGAACCTTAACACTTTATCCTGAAGTGTGGGCTACTGTACAAAAGTAATTACTAGGGAACACTGAGGTTTTTGTGTGTTTGTTTCTGAAACAAAGGGGTCACAGGCCAGATGAGTTTGGGATCTTATAACTTAAAACCTCCACCTTGAATTTACACTTCTACTTCCTAAACTATAAGGAAACATTTTTTTGTTTTGTAAAGCATATGGTAGATATTTCTAGTACAGCAGCACAAGCTAAGATAGGTACTCTAAGGGGGGAAATAATTAAAAAGTATTTCTCCAAGATCAGAGAAACTTTTATTAAACAAAAACACTGAAATATGAAAGTATATTGCTTCTTGGCATAGGCTTCATCTAACTTTATACACTTGGGAGGGCTGTGTTTCCACCTCTCTAAGCTTTCGTCAAAGAATTTTGTGCTGCTGTAATTTACATTGTGAAACAATAGTTTTGACATGTTTAAAGGAGTCAAATTGCATTTCCTTTCAATGTCCTTTGCATGTGAGGAGCAAGAAAAAAAAAGAAATCTGAAGGGCCAAGATTGGGAGCCGTAGTGTGGATGGAGTAAGATTTTTAAAAAATTTTCATAGGACAGTCCTTGGTATTTTTGAAAAATGGGCAGGCACATTGTGGTGATAGAAAAGTGGGAAAGACAGGTTTTCTGGTCTTTTTCTCATCATTGTCTGTTTTTTTTTTTTTTCAAAAACGTCTTTATATATGTCTCCATGATAATCTGTGATAGTTACATAACCTGTTGTCAATTTGAGACTTAAGAATGAAGGAGTAAAGTTTAGCCTGTCAATCAAGTCGCAGCTTGATGGCATCATTTAGAGTCATTAAAGAGATCACCAGCTAGATATTCCCATTGACAAGACTCATGGAGATACTCTACAGCTCTTCATGTCAGTGCCAAGATGCTTACACTGCCACTGGATCCACAAGACTTTGCATCCACTGGCCTGTGATCTTCCTGCATTCAGCATCATTGTATGTGTTTTGAATCTGAAGAGGACTTTATAGATTGCTAACATCAGACTTATGGACTTGATCTGAACTGGGCTGGGATGTTTTCTCAATATTCAACTACTCTTGTATATCAACCTCTTTCTTATACACATGAGTCTTTCTGGATTAGTTTCTCTAGTCTGCCCAGACTAACACATCACCCTAGTCCTTCAAGAAAATCTACCAAGATTTTCTTTTGATTTCCTAGAAAACATTTACCATAACCTTATGAGCTGACCTCTCTACCTTGAATTTAACTGACCCAGAAGATCCACTCAGAAACCACTGTTTGGAACTTTTCTTTTGGTCCCTATTCTAAGGGAGACTAAGAAAAGTAGATGAAAGCTTCAACATTTTTGTGAAAAATTACCCTTTTGCCAATACCATTTTCCCATGAACTTTTGAAATCCCCTCATATATTACTGAGAGAAGTTATCTGCAGCCACTCACTGATTGCAAAGATATGTTTAAACATACCATATATATGCAAGTACAAGCCTACCAGAATATCAGGCAAGGCACTGTACCTAACTGTACCCAAAAACTGCATTAAAAATACACCTAATTTTACCACAAAAGTAAGTATTAAAAATATACTTGGCTTATACATGAGCATATATTGTACTTTGTTTGAAACAAACCCCAGCAAGTATGGTCTAAAATCCTAGTTTCTATCCTACTTTCTACCTTAATTCCCAGTTTATTCATTGTGGGTTCTTATGCTTACCACTCCAGATCAGTGCTTATGCTCATGAAATTTATAAACCTCCCATTCAACATGAAGCCATGTGTGAGAGTTAAGATTTTGTATCAATTCTGTTGGCTTAGGATTCTCAGTGGTTTGTCAGGTAAGACCTAGTAAACTCCTAGGATGAGATCCAATATAATGTAATCACTTCCATGGCAGAGCTACTGTGACCATGCAATGATTCCTCTTATTCTTTGCTATCTTCTGAATCGAGCCTGAACCACTGGCAGCTCCCTGTCAATGTACTGATGCAACCATTCTTGAATGACCTTCAACAAAATTTTACTTGCATGTGATAATAATGACAGTGTTCGATAATCTCCACATTCTTGTTGGGTCATCTTTATTTAGAATAGGTACATGCACGGATCTCTTCCAGTCAGTTGGCCGAGTAACTGTCTTCCAAATTTCACAGCCATGGGGAATGAGTGCTTCCAGTGGTTCAACAATATCTTTAATTAGTTCAATTGTTATTCATTTAATTCTTGGAGCCTTAATTTTCATCAATTCCTCCTTGTCAACTCAGGCTTCTCCCTTCAGTAGCATTGGCTAATTTACATCAAACAAAGGATAAGCATTTTATAAAATTATGCTTCATAGTGCATCTGTCTACATGCAGTACTATAGTGGTATGTATGCTTCTACGATGCTGGAAACAGTTCCAGTATCTAAAGTACCTACAGGGTCACAAAGTGGCTTCAACAGAACTTTCAGACTAAGACTGACTAGGAAGAAAGGTCTAATGATTGACTACTAAACATCAACCAATAAATCCCTATTATTCACAACAAAATAGTATCTGCTATGGTACAAGACAATGATCACCCGCAGTTGGAGATGTTTAAAATACACAGTGGCCACAACAATGATTTTGAAGACAGCACAGGATTGAGCAGTGTTTCTCTTATACATAAGATCCTTATGCGATGGTGTGGACTCAACACCAGCAACTAACACCAGCCACAAAAACAGAAGACAGAGGAAGAGACTGACTGATATGTGCTCCAGGTTACTGGGCAACCCCCAGGCCAGGTAGCTTTGTAAACTTTTCTCACTCTGTCACTGGTGTTCCTATAGTTCTAGTGTTGAACTGTAAGTAGTAAATTTGACAAAGCCAAGGTTGGAATAGGCATTTGTACCATACTGCATTCTCTCTTCCTTTTCAGCTAAGCAATGCCCACATTAGTAGAATCACCCAGCCATTTCACAGGTGAGTTTGAGGGTGGTTTGTTGTTCAGCTTTATTGTGATCATAGATGTCTGATAAATAAACCAACACATTCCAACTCATGGTACCCCCATATGTGTCAACATAAAACTAGACTCCAAGGAGTTTGCAATAGCCAGATTTCTCAAATGGATCTGAGCCTTGTCTTGGTTGACTTGAACCTTCTACCTTTTTATCATCAGATGATCATGTAAACTGTTTGCACCACTCAGTGACTCCATACAACTAAATTTCCCCTAGTTAGGTGTGTTAGTCTGAGTTGACAAGGAAAACAAATCCAGAGATACGCATAAGTGTAAAAGAAAGAGCTTTACATAACAGAACAATTGTAAATTGAAAAGATATCCCAATCCAGTTCAGAGCAAGTCAGTGAGTCTGATATTAGTCCATATGTCAGATACCAGTCTATAAATTTCTCTTCATATTCACACAGCCATTCAATAATGCCGAGTGCAGGAAGATCACAGGTCAGTGAGTGGAAATTCTTAGGGACCCAGTGGTGGGGGAAGTATATCAGCACTGGCAGGGTTCTCCATGTGGCTCCTTCAGCTCCAGGACTCTCGCTCCATCAGCATAGCTCCATGTGGCTTGTCAATAGGAATATGTGGCAGAGAGTTTGTGGGTCCTGCCTCTAGGGAAGAATACAGTAATTTCGAGAATCCTCTGGAGAAGGCCAAGTCCTTACAGAGGCTTCATTGGCTGTGATCTGATTGACAGGCTAGACTCCACCCCTTTGCAAGTTGACAGATTATGTAGCTGCCACATTAGGTTTACTTTCTATCTGATTTTTGACTTCTGAAAACAATCCTCTTGGATGGAGTAATTTTTGAACCATAAGTTGGGTTCTTTAAGAAACCGGGCTTATAATTGCATCGTGTGGCATTGTAGAGAACAAAGAAGCATCTTTAAAAAATAAAATCTCTGCAACTATGCCCTAGAATCAAATGAATACTTTCACCTGATTTACCTTTTTCTTTTCTTGAGCATCTTGATAATCAAATAGTTACTGCACATTATTGCTAAAGTCAATCTCCAGGGTAATAGACTCCATTGTCTGTTTAGTTAAACTAAATTCATATTCATGATTCCAATGACTCATCCTCTGATACAATTAGTTTCAGTGAGCCATTTTTCTGAGCTTTCCTGCTGAGGGGAGGGGAGGTGTGGTGACCTGCTACACTTGGTACTTATGAGTCTAAAGGAAGATAAGAAACCATTCTTTGCACTTTCTGGTCAAGGTTTTGCTTACGCTACCCCTCCCCCTGCCCAAGCCCAAGCTTTTTTTAATTCAAATAGAAAATAATAGACACAGCTTAATCAGACAGACAGAAATCATTAGTTTTGCAACTAACAGGACGTGCTGGATGGTGCCCCGGCAATACCAGGCACAAAGAACACAGAAGAAGCTACCAAGGCTGGAAGCAGAGCACTCATTTCTCATCTTTGGTTCATGCCTGGAGCACTTATTTTGCAAATGAGTCACTACTCTTGGCTTTGTGGAAATACAGATCAACACACAGAACAGCTGATATGTTCCTAGGTATCACAGGGCTGGTTCAGGCTCGTGGCAACCAGACCAGACAGAGTAACACTTCCAGAATGTGCCCAGAAACAACATCATCAGGCATGACTTCATGGCAATGGGAAGTGACACAGAGAACGTCCAGAATCTGCCCAGAAACAGGTTTTCCTTGATGAGTTCTTTCCCTTGATGGGTCAGTTCAAATAGTCCAACCTTCCTGTTAGCATCCTGAATCTCACTGTGGTGTCCCCAGGGCTCCTTCAGAATAAGTGTTGACAGCCAGTGAAGTCAAGGGGAAAAATGGAAAAGTTAATCTGATGGAAACAAGTTCAAGGCCGTGCACACTAAACTCATCTCGGAAAAGAATACCAAATAAAGCAAGTCAAATACCAGACTGTTCTGGGGACTATCTCCTTTGACCAGAGGAAGGATCTGTTTAAAGGGATAACTGGAGATTCTGTGAACTGATGTAGGATGAGCCACCCTTGAGAACTGCCTCTGGGTTTTGTTTCAAATTTACGGAGGTGGGGAAACCTTCGAGAATGCACACACGAATAATGCTGTGCTCAGAAGTAGGCCCACAGAGAGTACAGCTCCAGCTGTCTCCATCCACTTAGACAAATAGCTGGCTCTGAGTCGAGGATATTGGAAATCAGTATTCAATATGCATCGGAAACGGGACAATGTATTTTGCTGACCTAAATGCTCACAAAAAAAAAAAAAAAGAATTAAGAGGCAATTAGAAATGCAAAGCTCTTCTTGCTCAGAGGCAGGATACAATTAGCAAGGTCAATTAAGCGGTGGTAAATGGCCAAGTGTCCCCTTGGTATGAGAGCATCGTAGGAAAAAACAAAACTAATACACACAGGTGTGCAAGGGGGCTGCTTCCCTAAAAGGATACCTGGATATTCTTCCCTATGACCTCACAGCAACCTTCTGGGGGTCAGAGTAGAATGAAGACCCCGAGGGTTTTCAGTGGCTGGTTATTCAGAAGTAGATCTCCAGCTCTTTCTTCCAGGTGCCTTGAGAGTACCGTGAATCTCTACCAATCTTTCAGCTAGCAGTCAAATAAACTACCAATTTGTCAAGCTAGGGACATCTCCCAAATCCTTTCTGGGAAATCTCTTTGGACCACATCAAGAATCTGTAGCATGCCCAAGAAAGCCCAGTGGTGCTGTGGGTTAAACAATGAACTGCAAAGTCGCTGGGTCAAATCCACCAGGCGGCACTCCTCAGGAGGAAAAGATCTGCTCCTGTAAATATTTAGAGTGTCAGAGCCCCTAAGTAGCCATTTCACCCTGTCCTATATAGGATCCTTTTGGCAGTGGGTTTAAAATTTTTATTTTTAAACCTCCTCCCTCTTTACTGGAAAATGGCATGAAAAGTCACAGAGAAGCTTAGGGTAGGAGCTTAATGGGCTAGGGGCACCAGGCAACAACAAGCACGACTTCTTGACCTGACGCAGAGGCAATCAGCTCCTAATAGCTTGAAATTATTTAAGTTGAAGCCAATTTCACTCTTTGATGAAAAGGCATTTGGAAAAGATAGGGGACAAGATCGTATCAGAAGCTTCTGAACTCAATAAAGCCTTGGAGTAAAAAAAAAAAAAAAACCCTAATGAAAGAGAAACTAAACCTGCTTTGCTTGGATGTTCATTCCAAAGCAAGCCCATATAATGTGGTCCTTTATAAAGACTGCAGAAGGGAAAGTGTGGCAGGCTGAGAGAGAGGCAGGGCAGTTCTGTGGAGCTAACAGATGGTGGCTGTGCAAACTGTTAAATTTAACAAGCCCAAGGTGGTCTTTTAAGGGAGCCAGGCTCAAGAGAGCACTAACCAAAGGTGTGTGCAAAGAGTTAGCCTTTTACATCGCCAGCATGTGCACACCAACAGCTCATTCTTAAGGTGTCTGGGAAGAAGAGGATCTTGGCTGAGAGGTAAGAGGCAAAGACATTGTAGAATTCTACTTGCCAGTTAAACTGCTCATTTGAGTCTCTGAAAACAAGGCTTGTTTTGACCTCCAGCAAGAATTCCAGAATGCTAGAGTTGCAAGGCTTTGTCAAACAATATTAATTTCTAATCAAGTTTTTGGGTAGGGCAAGAAAAACAAAACAAAACATTATTTTCCACAGCAGAGCAGATAGAATGAAAATGGTATGCAATCATGGGGATATTTCCCCCACTGCTGTGACCAATTGAACCCTGTACAAAAAAAAAAAAAAAAAGGCAAGCATTGTTTGTTATGGAGTTTCTAGTCTATGCAATAAATTAACATGCTGGTAATAAAACAAAGGTTGAAGGCCCAAGTTCACCTACAGTTGCCCAGGAAGAAAGACCTGGTAATCCAGTCATCAAGCAACTTCCTCTTTTTCACTGATCCTCCGCTTTATCAAGCATAATGTCCTTCTCTAGGCATGGTCTCTTCTGATTACATGTACAAAGCACAGGAGATGAGATGGGTTTGCATCCTCACTTCTAAGGCTCATACTGACTGCATTTATTTCAAGGCAGATGACCACAATCCAAAATCATCAACTCTTCTTCGATCTCCTTTATTTCCTGGCCCAGGATTCAAAATTGCAATAATCATGGCTTGCTTCATTTCATGGCACACTTTAGTCCTCAAAATGGCATCATTGCTCTTCAACACTTTAAAGAGGGCTTGTGTATGTTTGTCTGATGAAAAAAAAATTGTATGATTTCTTGACTTCTGGTCCCATGATGATTGTGGCCCAAGCAAGATGAAATCTTTACTTAAATCTTTACTCCACTTGTGTTGGTTATTGGTCCAGTTGGTAGCATTTTCATTTTCTTCTCATTAAATCATAACCTCCACTGAAGGCTGTGGTCCTTGATCTTCTCATCAGCAAGAGCTTCAAGTCCTCCTCACTTTTAGGAAGTAATGTTGGGTCATTTGCTTATGGAAGGTTATAAATCTTCCTCCAACCCTGATTCCTATGCTTCTTCACAGAGGTCCCAGAGTCATGCCTGAAAACTTTCATTTTTATTGTCAACTTTTATTTACGAGGAGCTGAAGCCAGTTCTCACAACCTACCTACAAAGGCCGCTGAAGTTCTGTAACAGCCACAATCATAAAAGCTTTTATGCTGGCTGAGCCCCATTGGGTTAAGTGGTTGAGTGCAGGACTGCAGCCTGCCGGCTTAGCGGTTCAAATCCAGCAGTGGCTCTCAGGAGCAGTGCTGAGTAGCTCCCATGCCCACCAGAGGGCAATGATGCCCCCCTCCCCCCAAAAAAGATTTTATGCTCTAATCTTTCATTTTGGATGATGAGGCAGCATTCTAGAACTTTCTACCTCTCAGACTTCAGATCTGGGAGAAAATAGTCCTTACTTTACTATAAGAGGAATGCTTGAAAGTTGCAAACAGTTAAATAATAAACAAAGAGTTGGCAGCCAGAATCCACTCAGGGATACCTTGGAAATAAAGACCTAGGGATTGACTTCATAAAATGATAGCCATTAAAAACCCTATGAAACTGCCCTATTCTCACACTCCAGCAATCAATCCATCAGCAACTGAATTTACTATGAGAATCAGATTTGATAAAGATAGAACAAGTAGAACAGGTGGCATGCAGTGGATATTTCTTGGAGTAAGACCTATGTATTGTAGGATGCAGTTTGCTAGTTCTTAACAATTGAACCATAGTTGACTGAGACGTGGCTGTGTGTCTGTGTCTGTTAGGGATGGTGGAAGTATTCCTTATACAGATCAGGACTTTGTCAGTCCCTGACAAAGAGGAAGACTGTCATCTTACCATAGTAGCTACCTCAATGGCCTCAAACATTGCAACAATTGTAAGGGTGGCACAGGACCAGGCAGCATTTTGAATAGCTGATTCCAGCACCCTGTGATGTGTGCTACCATGAATACTAAAGCACTCAAAGACCACTACTGTTTTATTAGAGAAATTGCATTTTCCTTCAAAGGTGCAATTTTTAAAAGTTGGATCGATTATTCAAACTGAGATTTCCTGACACCAACATTTTACTGACAAAGATGAATCAATAATTTCAAAAGAGAAGTTAAAAGGAAAAATGCAGAAGACAGAAAGCTCTCCTCTCTCTGTTTGACTACAGTGTCCCTTCCAGGAACTCTGATTGGTTACTTGCTAGATGGTGGAACGCTGCTGGCTTAGGAGGCCACAGGCCAAGTCAAGGGGATGATCCCTTCAGTGGCTCCAGATTTGATTCAATCAAAACCACAGTCTGTTCAGAGATTCAGTTAAAGGCAATCATGGTTTTGAAATAGGGCCTAAAAACAGGAAACTCAAGAAACTGGTCTAACATTCAGGTTTTACTATATCTTTTATTGTTGCTTTTACTCTGTTGATCAATGAATATTTGCAATGCAACAGTGATGATCTACAAGGCTCCATTTATATCATCCAATGGCATTCCTATATGATATCTTCTATCAATCACTCTGTAGACATTGAGGACGAGGGCACACCTGACACAAGCCAAGGTATTGTCTATTACCTCATATGTGTATGTAATCTGGACAGTGAATTAGGTGATCAAAGAAGAATTGGTGAACTATGATGTTGGTCAAGAAAGTGTACTGTAGTCTGGCAGAAGAAGAAAGTAATCTGCTCAAAAAGTATAGCTAGGAGGCTCCTGAGAAGCAAACATGATGAGATTTCCATCTCAAGTACTTTGAACAGTTCATCAGTAAGGCCCAGTGTCCCAAGAAGAGAAAGACTCACAAGTAGGTGGATTGACACAGTGACGACAACAATGGACTCAAACATAGAGTCAAATATAAGGACGGCCCAGGCCTGGATGGTATTTTGTTCTTTGTTACCCGAGGTTCCTATGAGTCTGAAGCAATTTGATGGCACCTGACAACCACAAATCAAAATAGTAAGAATATACATATTTTTACATATAATATTTCCAAATATTCCAGTGTCACTCTTTATAACTTTGGACACCCATAGAATTGTCTGTGACTCAAATAGATAAGAATTGCAGTCTCCCTTTGTCAGTAAAGGTTGCAATTTCAATGGTACACTATGACTATGTCCATATTAATTTGTGGTATGATAGAGGCCCTGATGGCACTACGTTAAACACTGGTAGCTAACTGCAAGGTCAGTGGTTCAAGCCCACTAACTTCTTCAAGGGAGAATAATGAGACCATGTGATCCCATAAAGATTTATAGTCCTGAAAATCCTGTGCAGGTTGCTACAGAGTGGGAACCAGCTCAATGGTGATGGGTTTTTGCTTGAGTTTGGTTTGGGTAGTTCTCCTGAGGAAGCAAAATACCATCATTAGGAACCAGGTGTGATTTCTATGTTTATTTTTAAGCTCATAAACAATCATAGGCACAGAAAAATTAAAACGATATATAACCCACTGTGAATGTTTTTTTTTAAAAAAAAAAAAAAACACCTTACACATTGTGTTATAGCAATCTGAGCATCCAGATGTCTGCTCGCTTTGGGGAACACTATAAATAGCTCATGCCAACCTGGTGACAGACACGCAGCTTTGCTGGTAGTGCTTGCTGTGAATTTCCTTTGAAGTTGCCACCATGTCTTCATGTTAATTGGGCTTTGTACCTCTGCTGTTTTCAAGCCTCAGCTCTTGCCAAGCTTGAGGTAAGTCTTAACAATCCCAAGGAAGCTTACGCAGACCTGTAGTCAGGTAGGAAATATCATAGTACAGTGCAAAATATCTTCTCTGAGAATAAGGTGCTTCCTAGAAGGAGTCCTTGCAAATGGTTAACACACTTGTCTAAGCACTCAAAAACTGGAGGTCGAGTCTTACCCCAAGGTATCTCGGAAAAAGAACTGTACTATTTCCTCTAAGAAATAGAAGCATTAAAAAAACATCCCAGGCCAGTCGTCTGATATTAGTCCATATGTCCTATATCAGTCTATAAATTCCTCTTCAGATTCATGCAACACATGCAATGATTCTGAATTCAGGAAGATAACAGACCCGTGAGTAGAAGTTCTATGAGCCCAGTGCTGGTGGAAGCATCTCAGCACTGGTATGGGTCTCCACATGGTTCCTCCAGCTTCAGGGTTCCGACTGCCATCAGCATAGCTCCATGTGGTTTGTCAACCAGAATGTGTAAAAAACAGAGTGTGTATCCTCCCTCCAGGAAGGAAGACAGGAGTTCACAGGATCTTCAGGAGAAGGTCATGCCCACAAAGAGGCATCATTGACTATGACTTGATTGACAGACTAGACTCTACCTCTTCACACAAATTGACAGGAGATTATGTAACTGCAGCACCATTGTTCCCATCACTGATGATCCTTCGCCTTGAGAATCTACCTCTGCTTCACTGACCCTTTCAAGTTGCCGTTGTCAAATTGATCCAGATAGAGCTCAAAAGAGTACTCATTAGAAGCGAGGACAGTCAGACTTTGTCTCATGCAACTTCCATGTTCTCAGGAAGGACCATGTCCTCTCAGGATGGCACAGAATCGGGCGGTATCTCCTTCTCTTGTACACAGAGTGGCTATGAGTGGGAACTGACAGGAAGGCATCTAACAACAACAAAAACAACAACAACAATAATAGCAGTGCTGAAGGTGCAAATCTTTTACCAATTAATCCAGATCAAGGGTCAACAAACGGCAGCTCTCAAACCAAATGCAGCTCTTTTGGTATATGTACATGGCTCATTAACAACCATCAGTCAGATAATGGTGATGTCATTTGTTTGTAAATATATATTTATGACTCTGAAATAATTTTTAAACTGTTATAAAGGACAGGATTGGCTCTTCCATCTCAAAAGTTTGCCACCCACAGATTTAGACTAGTGTTTGATTTTAAGATGACTTTAGGAGATATTTTTAGTTTACATTTCAAAGTTGATTTTGGGGGGAATAGTTCAGAGATCCATCTAGCCTTTCTAGCTCCAGAAAGTTTGGATCACAACTGGAGGAACTTAAGTTAATGAGAAAAGGGTTACAAGCAAAATAAATCCATATCAAAACCAGCCTTACTTTCTTATTATGAGGATAGCAAAATGGTCCAGAGAATGGACCCATGGTCAGGATGCATCACTCTGCATACATAATTTCAATTCTATGCTGTTATTGGGGAGGACATATTCCCTATCATGAAGCTTGCTCTTTCTCTCTGTCATCCAAATCGGAGTCCAGGGTGTTATCAATGGTTCACCCGGGCAGCTGGTGGCTGAAAGGCTGGAAGCTCAAATAAACCCAGAGGTGCCAAAGAAGAAAGTCATGAAAATCTGATTAAAACAACAACAGCAAACAGCTACTGAACAACCTCCAGCGCCCAATTCTACTATGAAACTCCCAGAGCCACCATGTGTTGTATAAACAGTCACTGATTTGGGGGCTTTAATCTAAATTGAATGTGTTGCTGAGAAAGTGCTTCCAAAATAGACATCATGAAAGCGTATACCAACAGCTTGCACACTGACAAACCATGAGCTTTCCATTCGGGTTTCACAGGGCTCATGACAGTGCATAAAATGATAGCAAAGCCTGATGATGAAGACAAGAAAGAAGTTCCAACAGATGCTGCAGTCTGTTCATTTGGCACTGTCTGATACGCATATCTCTCGTTTTTCTGAAGCACAGATCGCTAGAAATGCAGAGCCAAGGGATAAAGTTTATGTAAGAGAGAAATGATTGGAGTAAGAGAAAGACCTAATCTGCAGAAAATTGGACATGCGCTCATAGAAGGATCACAAAAAAGAGAGGATCCAGTCAGGGTGCAGTAAAACACCAATGAAACAGACAACTTTTTTCTAGCTCTTTAATGCTTCCTCCACCATCCCCCTCCCCCATATCATAACCTCAATTTTACCTTATAAAATGGATTAGACCAAAACATGCACACTGCTACAGTGAAGAGCCTGAAACACAGGGAATTCAGGATAGATATACCCCTCTGGGTCAACAAGGAGAGTGGAGATACCAGGAGGAAAAGGGGAGGGGGAGGAGGAAGGAGAATCGATCATGAAGACTGCCATTTAATCCCCTCCCAGCAGAGAAGTGGGTGAAGGATGACAGAAGATGTAAGATAAGTAAATGATAATCTATATTTTATCAAGGGATCATGAGGGAGGGAGTAAGGGAGGGAGGGAGGGAAGAAAATAAGGACCTGATATCAGGGGCTCAAGTAGAAAGAAAATGCTTTGAAAATTATGATGGCAACATAGGTACAAATGTGTTTGGCATAATGGATTAATATATGGATTGTGATAAGATATGTAAGAACCCTCAATAAAATATTTAACAATAAACTATTTAATCTTAAAAAGAGAAAGACCTAAGAATTGGAAGCAATGGAGAAGAGAAGAAGAGTGGAGAGGCACACTCAGAATCCATTGGAAGAAAATCAACCTGGGATCTTTTCTATAAGGTTGCTTTTTCATATTGATATTATAATAAGTCAACCCCTATTATCAGAACTAATACACAATGGCAAAAAGAATGATAGAGTTTAGGACCTCGTCATACTTATCTATTTTTTCTACTTGAAGTACAACATAATGATTCTTCTTATTTCTTCCCTTAGGTGAATCTAGATCAGGGTTCAGCAAACTATTGAGACCAAAGAGTTAATCCTGTCCCTCCTAACAACTTTAAAATCACTCAAGAGCCTTAAGCGTGTTTTTTCGAACAAATGAAATCACTGTGATCTGAAATAAGAGCCTTCAAATGTTCTCAATGTGACTTCAGAACCACACGCTCCCACTGAAAGGGCTGCATAAGGCTCAAGAGCTGCAGGTTGCCATCCACTGGTCTAGCTAGACCCCAAAGGTTTCGAGGGTCCTAGCTTGTTTGTAATTAGAGTAGAAACAACCTTATTAGCCTACACCAGTAGATCTACAGTTCCTCAAGTTGTGGTGACCCCAACCATAAAATTATTTTTGTCGCGACATCATAAGTATAATTTTGCTACTGTTAAGAATCATAATGTAAATATCTGATATGCAGGATGTCTGAGGCAAGCCCTGTGAAAGGGTTGTTTGATTCCCAGAGGGGTCACGAATCACAGGCTGAGCACTGTTGGCCTACATGAAAACAGATCTGGGATACCAAATCACTTTAAGAGCTCTCATCTTGATGGAAAACTACATAAATAAATTAAGAGGAAGAAAAACTACCTTGTAGTTTTCTTTAAGAGATCAATAGCACGTAAAACCCTAAATCGGGCAATGTTGCTCTGGAGTCTATTACAACTTGCACACGCTGGAGTGCTATAGGGCAGGACTGCTCCACAGAGATTCCTTGGCTGTAATCTTTAGGGAAGTTAGTAGCCAGGTCTTCGTTCCATGGTGCCACCATGTGGGTTTCCATTGTTAACTATAAGATTAGTAATTTGTGCACAAACTCCCCATACTACCTAAAACTAACAAACCCAAACTCCTGCCTGGAGCAGATTCTGACTCAGAGATACCCTGTAGCATAGAGCACAAGTACTTCTTAGTTGCCAAGGCTGCTTTAAATGTTTATGGGAGAAGACTGCTTCCTATTTTTTTCCCTTGGAGTAGCTGGTGGATTTGATTAGCAGACCTTTGATTAGCAGACCAATACATAACCCTCAGCCTCACCAAGACTCCTTTGTACCACTTAGGGGTCTTAACTGTATGTAAAAACTCAAAGTTCACTGTCATACAGTTTATCCTAACTCATATTGACCCTATAGACATGGTTTATGAGAGTGCAACTCTTTACAGGAGTATAAAGCCTCATCTTCCTCCTGTGAACAGCTGGTGGTCTTAAACTGTAGACCTTGAAGCTAATAGCCCAATGCATAACCATTACATCATGGTGTTAGGCCACATTAACTAAAGGAACTAATATAGAGATATTCATATATGTATAAGAAAGAGCTTTATAATTCCAAGGGCTTAAGTAGAAAGAAAATGTTTTGAGAATGATGATGGCAACAAATGTACAAATGTACAAATGTGTTTTGCATACAGTAGATGTATGTATTGATTGTGATAAGAGTTGTATGAGCTCCCAATAAAATTGTAAAATGATTTTAAAAAAAAGAAACAAGGAACTCCGGGTTGGAGGGTGGGGGTGGCAAGGAGATTTGTTTATAGTTTTTTTGTGATTAAATTATGTTTTATACCCATTACTAAATAATAAAAAGAAGAGTTTTCTATAATAGAACAATTGCATATTGAGAAAACACCTCAGCCCAGTAGCGATAAAGTTCATACATCCAATATTAGCCGATCTGTCCCTTACTAGTCCATAAATTTCTCTTTAGACTCATGCATCGCATGCAATGATGCTGAATGCAGAAAGATCATAATCCAGTAGGATGGAAGTATTGTGGACCCAATGGCAGTGAAAGCCTCTTAGCGCTGGCACAGATATTCAAGTGTCTCTTCCAGCTCAGCAGCAGGAAAGGCAAGGCAGAGAGAGTGGTTCTGGCCTACAGTGAGCTATTTATCGCCATTGTGCCTCCAAATGAGGTCATCAAGCTCTGACTTGATTGACAGGCTAAACTCCACCCCTTCCCTCTGAATATTCCCCAAATGACACCAGATTACAACCACAGCCACCAAGACACCTTACTTATATATATGTGATATATAAGTAAAATACATATATGGATATTTTAAGGGATTTTGAGCTTGTAGAGAAATGTTAAGCAGGTGCAAAAGTAGCTCAAGTCTGCTTATTTGTTTTTTCTTTCTTTCTTTCTTTTTTGGTCACTATAGTTCAAGTGGAGAATTTGTAATGAGCTACTATTTATCCATAGAAATATTTTAACAGATTTATCAAAATCAGTATTCTAGTAAAATAGATGAGTAGAATTTTGTTCACCTTGTTAATGTTCACAGAAGGCTGTCCCATCTGCCGTGCCTACTCCACATCTGTGAACACTGATGGAATCCCTTCATAGGGAAACAGAACACAATTCCCAATGCTTGATGTGTAACATGGACGCCTAAGGAAATCATAAAAATTTGACTGGACCCAGGTCAATAGGCAAGAGAGTGTGAAAACCACAGAGAGGCCGATGTCTGCCATATTCAGGACTAGGGTACAAAGGTGACCATCACTGAGAAAGGGTCACCATCTCTCCTTTTTCAGTAGTCTTGCTGCGATAATTAACGTTTTGTGTCAATTCTCCTGGGCCAGGATCTCTGTGCTTTGGCAACTAAGACTTAATAATCCTCCACAATGAGATCACCTCAAGGGGGTGGCCTGTTTTCCAGATAACTAGAAACTGGAACTGCTTGGCTGCTTTTCGCTGAGCTTGAATCCTAAATCTAATCCATCAACCTCCAGGTCTTGGGAAGTGAGCCAACGGTCTGCCATCCTGCCTGCCGTTCCTGGGAGTCATCAGTGTTCTACTGGCCTTGAATCCCCAAGTCTGTTATCTTCCTGGAAATTTTGGTTTGATCAGGATCCACAGCTACTTGAGTCAGGTGAAGTCTCCAGTCTAACATCTGACCAACAGAGTTGGAACTTCCTGTGTGAGCCATTTCCTTAACATACATCTCTCTGTGTATAAATACATATATAAGTTTCACTGGATTTGTTTCTCTAGAGAACCCAGTCCAAGGCACCTGCATCCATTCAAACACAGCCCCCAACCCTCACTAAAGCCCAGCTCCCTATTCTGTATATTATTCATTTTATACTGAGAAGTGTCACCCTAGACTCCCATATGCCCCTGACCTCTCTGGTACTTTATCTTTCTCTTCTGGTTCATTCCTCTTGCTATTTAAGTCACCATCAGAACCCCTTCCCCTGGGATGTCTTGATGGTTCTGTTGCTTCCATGCCCCATGCTGTGTCTTATCTTTCTTTCACAGCTTTTCTTCAAGAAGCAACAATACCCTGTCTGAAGCATTGCTTGAGGATTCAGAATCAAAAAGGCTATCCAACTACCAGGACTGGCCCTTGGGATCAAACATTCTATAGAAAATTCCAATCTAAAAGGGGAGTGATGAGGGAGGGGCAGGATTTTACAATCTTCATGTTTCCTTGAGGTCCATGTACCCTTAAAGCAATTGTTCTAAGAGCATCTTTAAACTTTAAATCCAAATCATATTCTTTTGCATCAAAACCTATTTTATCATGAACGTAGGTCATCCTTGAGCATTGTGCTCTCATAAAGAAGGATCAATATGAAACCAATCTGACAATAGAAACTCCAAAGTTTGGAGGAGAAGCTAGTGGGCAGTGAGTTTAAGTCAATGGTCATGTAACATTCTAGAGAAGGATGGAAAGGATGGTTGCCCAACTAGAAGAGTGTTATCAGTGTCAGTGAGTCAGACATGTGGAGATTGTGTGTGGCTTGCATATTCACACACATAGTGAACTTTGTGACACCAACTCCAGACCGCATGACTTAGAGTTTCTTTAGGGAGGACCCTTGAACCTATATTTTTAAGATGTCCAAGAGGATTTTTATATAAAATCTATAACTAATTCCCTATAACTAATCTATAACTAATTCTCCCAAGTAAGACTTCAGTTCCTGAAGATCTTTTGAATATGGTCCTCTAACCCCTATCTTCCATGGCTTCCTCATTATTAAATCCAACAGTGATTTTTTTCCCATTCTCTCTCCTAGACCATCCTGAGTCCACTCCTCTTCATGAAGCTTTCTTGCTTTTATTTTAACAGGCAACACCATCCTGGTCCTATTTCACAGTTGTCAAAATCCCATCCCTTTTCCTGTCCTGGATCCTAGTTGTCCTCTCACAGAGGGTGCTCTGCATGTCAATGATGCTTTTTCTTCATACTCTCTCTCTCCCAGGGTTTCTTTGCCATCTCAGCAATCTCTCTCAGGGAATGATTCTAATCACATGACTCATAAGGCTCACACTGCCAGGTGACAAATATGTAACCCCTATTTCTGTGTACTAACCCTGGTCTTGGTCCTCACATGGCTCATTGGACATTTGCTATTCCTTGTGTAACTGTCCCCATCCCCTTATTTTCTGTGTCCATTGTCTTCACTCTAGACCTTCTGTCTTGAGAACCATGTACATGCAACACTAAGCTTTTTCATCTTCAATGAAGCAGCAAAGATGGGGGTCCACACCTCTCCTTTTGCGCTCAGCAGCACTGGGCTTGAAAACTTTTGCCATCAATGGTCCAGGAGTACAACTGGCTGAGGCCCTATCATGAGCATAGGAGATAAGTAATTGATGTGCCATTAATATACTGTTATTAGTAACCAGTTTCCATGCTCAATTCTGACTCACGTGTCTCAGCTGTGTTGGTGGGTATGTGTGTCTATGGAACTGTGCTTCATAGAGTTTTCCATGGTTTCGTTTTCAGAAGGAGATTCGAAAGGGTCTTCCTAAGGAGCCTGTGAATGAGACTTGAACTTTCAAGTTTTTGCTGAACAGAAAGCATGCTAATTATTTGGACAAACAAAACAAAACAAAACAAACAACAACAACAAACAAGCAAGCAAAAACCCGCTGTTGTTGGGGTTGACTTGGACTTACAGCAACAACACAGAGCTGTTTCTTGGGTTTTTGTGACTGCAAATCTTTACTAGAGCACACAGCCTTATTGTTCTCCCTTATTGTGACTGATAGGTTTGAACCACGCACCTTTTGATTAACTTGCCAATGTCAAGCCCACTTCATCACCATGGATACTAGTCAAATGATATAAATGTATAAAGACACTGAGACCAGTGGACACATGGCTACAAATTTCAGAGGCCAATTCCTTAGGTAGAGAACCAATTGCTGAAGTTCTGACTTATACCTAACACAAAAGACAAAATCTAATTCCCTACCCCACCCAAGAATTAATACTCAACATTCCTTTACTGGCTGACTGTCACATTAAATGCATATTCATCTCAGGTTATAATGGTTTTTGTGTTGTTTTGTTTTTTAACTTCTGTTTCCCCAACATTGTCTTTCAAGAAAAATTTATTATTTTTCAAAGACTAATGAGGAAAACTGGGGAAAATGCTGAAGTCGTGTAGTTTGAAAGAAAAGGGCTTTTATAATGTTGCTGAAACAAAATCAGCAACGTCCAGATTCCAAAGTAGAATTGTTTGCACTATGAAGTACCTGTGGGGATAACAGCTAAAAATAAAGGAGGAAATATACACTAGACAGTAAGTAAAATAAATAAGTAAATAGAAATTAAGAAATTGAGCTACTTTATAGATCAGGAACCAGAGCAAATCTATCTTCACACAAGGAATAAACCTGGGATGATAACCGGTGGAACTGATCTGAAAATGCCGTTTCACCCTAGAAAATGCTCTTGGGACAGTTTCTATTTCCTAGGAGCACTGCAGCATTTGTGTGATTTTAAATACTCGTGCATGAGCTCTCTTGTTGACTATTGAACAAGGTTCCCCGGCGATTATGTATATTATATGGCAAAGGAATGTTTCCAATGCCAGGAAGCATACTAATCAGCTAAGTTAGGGAGGGGAAGGAGGTAGCCAGGAGGTTCTAACCAGAAACCAGGATGGCGAGACTTCGGCTGGCTGGTAGAAGGCACATCATAAGGAAAGACCAGGCATGAGAAAGAGGCATCCTGGTAAGGAAAGCAGAGCGTCAGCAGAGGCCTTTCAGTTAGCACACCGTTTCACCAACTGCACCGCCAAGACTGCTTGACTACCAGCACACTGACCGTGTGATTCATTGGCACCAGTGTGTGTGTTTTATCACCCCATTGTGATCGTTCACAGGAATCCTTGTGGCATAGGAATAGCATGTTGGGTTACTACTCACAAGGCCAGTAGTTCAAAACCACCAACTGCTCCATGGGAGGGAGGACAGGCTTCCTACTCTCAAAGAGTGAGTCTCGGAAACCCTGAGGAGCAGTTTACCCGGTTCTTTGGGGTCCCTATGAGTCAGAAGAGACTCGGTGGCCGTGAGACAGGTTTTGAGTTTGGGGGTGACTGCCAAAGGAGTGCCGGGCGTGGAGCGGGTAAGTCCCGGGCTGCTCCCAGCAAGGATGAAGGTTCTGATGGGGAGAGAAATACATAACTCTCTGTGTTTGTGAAGGCCACAACCTAGAAATGGCAACGGGAAAGATCTCGGTTCTACTGTCCACCGTTGCTCGGAGTTGGCATTGACCTGATGACCAAGGGCCATGGTGTTGTATTTTCTCTTTCTTAATCGTACATAATTCTGCTTTGAGGGGGAAGCAATCATTCAGTCCAATGCTCATGAAACGGATCCTAGGAAGCTCTTGGGGGTTTTGTCCGTTCAGAACTGCTGTGTTTACTCTAAGCACCATCACCACCTATAAACCCAAGCACGCCATGAAAGTAATACAGATTACAACATACGGGGCCACAAGAGTTAGCTCTGGAAGAAAAGCCAGCTCCGTAAGTCATCTGCCAAGAAAGCAACTTCACGGTAGAAAGATGCACAGGGTTGAGACCTGACAAAGTGGCCAAGGGGTTCGAAGGCGGCCAGATGTTGACATTCTTCGTGTGACTTTAGCTCATCTGTGGGGTGCAGCAACCTACCACATGCTGCCTGTATAATAGGAAACATGTACTTCAGTGAGTGATTATAAACAGAAGGTTCTGGAAATGGTGCACTGCCAATCGGATCCTTTAAATATTTACATTTTGCTGGCTGACACAGATTTTGCGTTTATTGCTGCAGTTGCCGCAAATGAGTTCAATACGCACAACAAGGGTATCCCAGTCTTCCCATTGGCTCTATCGAGGATAAAGAGTTAGTGTAGGTTGACTCAAAGCCAAAGAATATTTGTCTTCTAGCTATTAGCTCATGTATTTATTTGGAACCTGGGGGAGTGTGACCCCTTAACATGCAGTGAGACACCTACAGATATCTCAGAAGGAAGACCTGGTGGTCTACTTCAGAGACACAGCAGCTGTTGGAAACTGAGCTCACTCTGAATGATGACAACTCTATGGCTTCTGTATTAATTTCTCTTTGGCAGCAATATGTCTTCAATGCCTACATGGCCACTATGGACATAGGGAATGGACATAATCCCTTGGTATGTCTTCATGTGATCTCTTCATTGTTCATGATGCAAGTAAATAAGAAAACCCAACTTCTTTTTCCAGCTAGTAACTGGAATGACAGTTGTCTTAGTCCAGGTAGACTAGAGAAACAAATTCATAAACATGCATATGGATATAAGGGAAAAGTTTATAGACAAGAGGAATAGAACATTGAGAAAGCATCCCAACCCAGTCCAGTCCAAAGTCATAAGTCTGATATTAGCCCAAATGTTCAATACCATTCTATAAAATCTTCTTCCAACTCGTGAAGCATGTGCAAAGACACCAGGACAACCATCAGCCAGTGGGTGCAGTCTAGTGTATTCAGTGGCAGTAGAAGCATCCTAACGCTGGCAGGGGTTTCCCCATGGCTCCTCAGTTCCAGGGCTCAGAGTCCATCAGCAGTATCCATTGGCAGTAGAAGCATCTCAGCATTGGCAGGGGTCTCTCTGTGGCTTCTCTGGCCCCAGAGATCTGGTTCCATCAGGGCAAGTCCATGTGACTTCTCCAACTCCTCCAGTTCCTCACATGCAGCCAGCTTGTCTTGTCAGTCCAGCATCTCCAAATGAATGAGTCTCTGGCCTCTCACCTCCACGAGGGAAATACCGTGAGAATTCTAAGAGAAAGTCATGCCCACACAGAGGTCTCTTTGGCTCTCTCCAAATTGACAGGATAGACTCCACCCCTACACTCCCAGTGCTAAAATTGACATATAGATCAGTGACTGTCACAATAGTTCTCCTCTTTGCCTCTAGGTTAACCTGAAAAAGAGATGGTGCCAGCACTGAAGACATGCCACAGCTGGTAGGCTTACATGCACTTGCTCTGAGACCTTCTCATCCTGGCCTGCCACAAGAAACAGTTGCTCCTCTTTGCTCCAATATAAGCATGTTCCTGATTCATGACAAGTATGGAAACACCAACTACGAAGCCGTGCTAAAGCCATTTGACCCATCCACCACACTATTTACTTTATAACAGGGAGGGGTGGGGCGGGGGACAACTATCAAATGCAAACATAAGATGGGAAACTTTCCTAGAACAAAGCCCCTGAGTTGACAGGTAGAATACAGAGCATTTATTCTTGAGTTGCTTGAGTAGAGTTCCATCAGCACGCGGAGGCAGCATAATACCCAGCTAGCAGCAGGCAGTTCTTTCCTCTGTTAAGATCTGGCCCTATCAAAATATTGCTCTGTTTTCCTTAGAACCGTTCAAAAGAGCAGACTCATACTTGTAGGAAATCAAGCCATTTCTTTTCCAAAGGATTGCTTTCTTCATCCTTGCCCTTTCCTCTCTCTTTATCATTCCCGATTCTATCTCTCTTTCACAGTCTTATCCAAGAGCTCCCTTGCCAGGAAGTTGAAGTAAGATAATGGACCATAGTTCCCCAGTAAATGAACTCATGACAATTAGAACTAAATTTTATTCCAAATATTTTAACCACTCTATTTTATTAGGTAAAATAACTAAATAACTCCGTTGCCTCCATATTACCCTCATCCCCACTCCTCTCTGTGTGGAGGCTTCAAAAAGCTCTTGGACAAATGGAATGAAAAGATAATGGAACTTCCCCCAGAGCTTGTGAAGTCCCAGAGGACATTCTTGCAACAGAACAAACCACAGTGAATATTGTCTTCAATATTCAAAGGAGGAGCCTTTGAAGGATAACAGATTCACAACATGAAAGAACTGACTTCCTGAGTCCTTCAGCAGGTCTGCAAACAAACCTACAGATTCGACTCTAGATTTCTCTAGTGAAGCTATGATATGCTGGGTCTTGAAGGGCCTAAAACCAACTCATTCATCTTTGCATTTTCACCACCAACGCAACATCTTTTACCCAGAAAATGTTTGATTAAAGGTGTGCTGGGTACAATTTCAAGTTCCCTGGGTGGCAGACAGTTTGTGCTTGACTCTTAACCTAAAGATAGTGCTACTGGGTGTTTGTTAGATTGTTAACCCCATGAACAGTGGTTCAAGCTCAACGGTTCCTATTTGCTCTTATAAGATGTGTAGCCTCAAAAAGAAAAAAAAAAGATGTATCACCTCAGAAATGCTATGTAGGGTTGCTAATGAGTTGGAATGGGTTTGGAGCTTTCGTAACCTAAAGGCTGGTTCTTTGAAACCTACCCAACAGCAGCATGTCAGATGCTTTAGGGAAGCATTTGCTTCCATAAAGACTGGAGCCAAACTTAAACCCGGTGATCCAGCATGTGAACGCAGTGTGGCAGTATGAAGTGGAGAACCAATGAAGGAGTCTGAGCACACAATCCCAATCCCAATTACAGGGGCAGCCACCTCTCCCCCAGAGGAGTTTGCCTTGGAGGTCAGCACTGGAAGCTGCAGCGTGGGGAATGAGAGATGCCTGACCAGAACACAAAAGAACAAAGGAAGAGGGAGGAAGAGAGAATGGAGTGCATCCTGGTCCACCGATCCTTCAGGATGATACTCCCACTCAGAACAGACGATGCACAAAGAGGATCATATGTGGCCAGTCCCACTATGAAATACAGCTACCATCACTCACCCAAGGCCTTTCGGGGTCAACATTGAAGATCCAGGGTCAGGATTATACCCTGTCTGACACAACCACACCAGGGAAAAATACTAAGGGTGTGCAACAGAGCATGGAGATCCAGATGGAATGACCACGAGAAACCTTGGGACCAGGAAGTGGTACCCCATCTGACTCAACCAGGGGACACTCCTGGAGGTCAATGAATAGACTTTGAATTACTTACATGTTTTTATATAGTTTTTTTTTACATATATATATATATATGACACTGAGGGTGTTGTTGTTATCATTGCTTTATTTTCTTTGTTTGCTTCATTTTAGGAAGCCTTTTTTGTGTACATATTGTTACCTTTGCAGGTCTATCTAGATAAGATAGATGAATAGTCTGGAGGCGAAAACAATGGGACTGAGGGTTCCGGGGTGCAGGCCATGGGAGAAGGTGAGAAGGGGGAAAGGAGATGGTGTTGAACAGCCCAGGGATAAGGGTATACCAATTGATCCAAAATTAGAGACAAGGTGGTTGAGAGAAGTCCAGTAGAGATTGACCAAGGGTAATGTAACACAGAGAAAATACTGAAACCCAATGGAGGCTGAGTATGATAGTGGGACAAGAGGGAATTAAAAGGAAACAGAGGAAAGAACTGGGGTTAAAGAGCATTTATAGAGGGTCAAATACAGGCAGGTACATAGGTACATATATCTATATGTGACAGTAGGGGAAATAGATTAACGAACTTACACATATAGGCTTAGTAGTAGAACAGCAGATGGGCATTGGACCTCCACTCAAGTACTTCCTAAATGCAAGAACACTTTGTTCTATTAAATTGGCATTCCATGATGCTCACCTTTCCTACCCAATCACTGATGACAAATGTGTGCATAAGCAATGGTGGTGAAGAAAGCTGATGGTGCCCGGCTATCAAAAGATGTAGTGTCTGGGGTCTTAAAGGCTTGAGTAAACAAGCAGCCATCCAGCTCAGAAGCAACAAAGCCCACATGGATGAAGCACACCAGTGTGTGGACCATGAGTTGTCAAAGGAAGCGATTATCAGGGTTTAAGAACTAAAAACTATAACATTGCGTGCTCGCTTTCCTGATATGACCACTGAAGGCAAATGCGTGCATAAGCAAATGTGGTGAAGAAAGCTGATGGTGCCCGGCTATCAAAGGATATAGCATCTGGGGTCTTAAAGGCTTGAGTAAACAAGCGGCCATCCAGCTCAGAAGCAACAAAGCCCACATGGAAGAAGCACACCAGCCTGTGTGACCACAAGGTGCTGCAGGGATCCGGTGTTAGGCATCAAAGAACTAAAATTATATCATTATAAATAAGGGGGAGTACAGATTGGTGACCCAAAGCCCATCAATAGGTGAAGCGACATCCTCTTACAGAGGGGTTATAGGGAGGAAATGAGCCAGTTAAAGTACAGTGTAGTAACAATGAAATATGCATCTTTCCTCTAGTTCTCAAATGCTTCCTCACACCCACTATCATGCTTTTGGTTCTACCAGACAAGCCTGACTAGAACAGGAGATGTACATGGGAGGTGGAAACATGGGGAACTTCGGGTAGATATTCCCTCAGGATGAGTGATGGGAGTGGTGAGACTGGGAGGGTGGAGGTATGGTGGAGTAGAAAGAGGGAACTAATTTTAGGGGTCTACATATAGCCTTCTTTCTGGGGCATGGACAAGAGGGAAGTGAGTGAAGGGACACATTGGACAGTATACAATATAAAATAACAATTTGTAAATTATTAAAGGTTCAAGGGGGATAGGAAGGAAGGGAAATAAGGGGAGCTGGAACTGGGGGCCTAAGTGGAGGGAGGATATTTTGAGAGTGATGATGGCAACAAGTGTGCAAATGAGACCTGCACACAATTGATGTATGTATGGATGATGAGGGGAGGTGTGTGAATACCCAATAAAATGATTCATTAACAAAAAAGGGGGAGAGGGAATAGCTTTTGGAAAAAGAGGACCTTATACCAAGGGCTCAAGTGGAAAATGTTTGTGGCAACATGTGTGCAAATATGCTTGATACAGAAGATGTACTGAATGCTATAATAGCTGTAAGAACCCCCAATAAAATTATTAAAAAAAAAAAGACTGGAGCCAAGAAAAACCTATGGAGTATTCCCACTAGTTAAAACATGGGGTCAGATGGAATTGAAATCACCTTAACAGCAACGTGTTTTGTTGGAGCTGAATTAAACAAAGAGAGGGTCGACTAGCCAACCAATCACAGCATTCGGTTTCTGAAAAATCCTAAAAATGTCCAGATCATTGGACTGACCACTGTGGAAAGAAACCTCTGCCATGTTAGAATCAACCCATGGAGAAACTTTGCTTAAAAGGAGTTTTATGATAGATAAGATAAGCAATCTAGGGCTGAGCCCCGGTGGTGTAGTGGTTGTGCGCGGGACTGCGGCCCACTGGGACGGAGGTTCAATTCCAGCAGTGGGGCTGGGCCTCCTACTCCCACCACCGGAGAACAGTGATGCCCCCCCCCCAAAAAAAAAAAGATAAGCAATCTATAACATAAATGGAAAAGCAAACTTCACTTATCAAGTATTCCCCCTTGTGCTTTAGTGACTTAATTAGATGCAAAGTCCATCAGACCAGAAAATTCAATCCAATTTCAACTGATCTACATCATTCCAAACCATATTAACCTATTTGATACTATAAATCAGGCTGACATGAACTTATTGGGAGAATCAGGGCGTGTTTAAAAGATAATTGATTATAGCTTCTGAAAAATTAATTTGGGGAAAAGCAGTCTTTATCTCAAAAACACTCAATTATATTTGGATCTACAAAGTTCAAAATTAGGCAAATGGCTTTTGTGAAAAATTCATTTTATAGAGTCTATAATCCATATCTTTTCGGAACTGCTCAATTATATTTAAAATCAGGATATTATACAAATATACTAAAAACAAAAATCAAACTCACTACCATCAAGTTATTCTAATTCATACAAATCCTATAAGTATGATTGGGTAGAATTGTCCCTATGGGTTTCCAAGACTTCAATTTTTACAGAAGTAGAAAGCCTCTTCCTTCTCCTCAAAAATATCTTTATTGTTCAAAACAAATTGTGTCCATGACATTGGGTGCTATCCCTGCAACGTGTCAACATTCCCCTTATTTCCACTCTGGGCATTCTTCTGCTCATCTCTCCACTTTCCCTGCCTTTCCATGTCTTCTCATCTCTGCTTTTAAGCAAATGCTGCCATGTAGCTGGTGTAGTTGATTGTTCTAAGGAACACATTGCCATGGGTATTGCTTTTCATTCATTTTTATAGCGGAGTCTGAAAGATCACCTCCAATAAGGAGTGACTTCAATTCCAGGTTTAAGTATACCTTGGGGTCATAGTCTCTGGCCTGCCTCCAGCCTCTGTCAGTTCAATAAGTCTGATTTTTTTATTTTTATGAGTTTGACTATTGTTCTACATTTTTCCTCATTCAAACTTGGCTTGTATTTTGCACCTTGGTCTGTAGGGTTGGTAATGAAATTCTGCACCATCAAGTTGTAGTGGATCTGGTCTCGGACTAGAGGAGGCAGTGGTTCACATGGGTCCATAGTCCTATAGATTAATTGCATCCTGAATCAAACGTGTTTGGTTTCTTTCACTCTGGATCTGGTCTCGGACTAGAGGAGGCAGTGGTTCACATGGGTCCATAGTCCTATAGATTAATTGCATCCTGAATCAAACGTGTTTGGTTTCTTTCACTCTGCTTTGTTCTAGGCAAGAAGAGACCAATCGATTTATCTTAGGTGACCACTCACAAGCTTTTAAGGTCCCAGATGACACTGACCAAACTAGGATTTAGAACAAAATCTTTATGTTATGTCAATTGACTTGAATGTTCCCCAAGACTATGGTCCTTACCCTTCAAGCCCGTCTCAAGAGATGTTCGGACTAGTCTAAAATTATTCCCCTACAGTGACCTCTATGTGCTTTACTATATATGTGTGTATAAGTACATACATAGCACATATAAGTATGTATGCACAAATACACACAACCATATACACATTTATTCCATACACCCTCTCACACCTAGAATGTACATATCTACTCACGTAACCTCTAACAATCTTTTGATTGCCCTTACAGAATTGTGTATATTATAACAAATGTTGTTTTCCTTGTGTATAACAGAGTCGTTCCAGCTCATAGTGACTCTATGTACAACAGAACAAAACACTGTCAAATCCTGTCCAACCTCAACACTGACATGCTCACAATTGTGGATACATTTGAGCTCACTGTTGCAAGCCTTGCGTCAATCCATCTCATGAAAGGTTTTCCTTTTTTTATCAGGTATGAGATGGTCTTTTAGGGCTAGTCTCTCCTAATAACATATCCAAAGTAGGTGAGACAAAAATCTCATTACCTCATTTCTAGAGAACATTCTGGTTGTACTTTTTTCAAGACAGATTTATTTGTTTTTTTTCTGAAAGTCTGGGTTACTTTCAAAAGTCTCTGTCAATACCATAAATGAAATATATCTTTGGCAGTTTTCCTGATTCACAGTTCAACTTTCACATACACTTTAAATATGTCTTGGGTAGGTGGCCACTAGGTGTCTAAGGAATCCAGTATCAGACATCAAGGAACTAAAAATTATATCATTATAAATGATGGGGGATACAGATTGAGGAACCAAAGCCCATCAATAGGTGAAGTGACATCCCCTTACAGAGGGGTTGCAGGGAAGTGATGAGTCAGTGAAGGTACAGTGTAGCAACAATGGAATATGCAACTTTCCTCTAGTTCTTAAATGCTTCCTCTCACCCACCATCATGATGCCAATTCTACCTTACAAATCCAGTTAGACCAGGGGATGTATACCGGAGCTGGAAACATGGGGAATCCAGGATAGATGATCCCTTCAGGACCAGTGGTGGGAGCAGTGATACCAGGAGGGTAGAGGGAAGGTAGAGTAGAAACGGGGAACCAATTCTACATATAGCCTCCTTGCTGGGGTATGGACAACAGGGAAGTGGGTGAAGGAACACATCACACAGTGTAAAATATGAAAAAGTAATAACAATTTGTAAATTATTAAGGGTTCATAGGGGAGAGAGGGGAAGGTAGAGGGATGAGAAATAGGCAGAGCTCGTACTAGGGGCCTAAGTGGAGGGAGGATGTTTTGACAGTGATGATGGCAACAAGTGTGCAAATGTAGTCTGCATACAATTGACATATGTATTGGTCATGATGGGAGTTGTATGAGACCCCAATAAAATGATCTATTTAAAAAAGGAGGGGGAAAGCCCTTATATCAAGGGCTCAAGTAGAAAATATTTTGGAAATGAAGATGGCAACATGTGTACAAATATGCTCAATGCAAATGATGTATGGAATGTTATAAGGGTTGTAAGAGCCCGCAATAAAATCAGTGGAGAACAATAGATGCCGTGGGTAGCTAATTTGCCCAATACAATACACCATTTGATTTCTTGACTGTTGCTTCTATGAATATTGATGTTGGCTCCATTTTAAATGAAATCCTTGATATCTTTAATATCTGTATTGTCATCTTTGGTTGGACTCTGGTTTGGGTGATGTTTTACTAATGATTCCTCTTATTTTAGGTTTCTACTTTTTATGTAAGTCATAAAAAACTATAGTTAACCTCTAGAAAAATGGGAATTCTGGAATATTTCACTGTGTTCATACACAACCTATATATGCTGCATGAAGAGGAAGCTGTTTAAGTAGAACAGAAAATACTGCATACTTTAACATCAGGAAAGGTCACCATAATTATTCACTCTATAAGCTGAGCAAATAAGTGGGAAACCAGATTATAAGAAGAAGAGTGTAGCATCAGGAATGGAGGAATACTTACTAACACCTGGGAGATGCAGATGACACAATCTTGTTTGCTGCATATGAGGAGATCTTGAAGCAATTGGTGGTCAAGATCAAGAGTTTCAGCCTTCACTATGGATTACAACTCAATGCAAAGAAGACCAAACATCTCACAACTGGGTCAATAGGCGGCATCATGATACACTGAGAAAAGATTATCATTGTCAAGGATGTCATCTTGCTGGGATCCAGAGTCAATGCTCAAGGAAGCCTCATTCAAGAGATCAAATGATACATTGAATTAGATACATCGACTGCAGAAGACCTCTCTGAGAAACTTTTTTTGGAAATCAAGGATTTTAGTTTCAGAAATAAGGTACACCTGACCCAAGCCATGGTATATCCAATTGCCTCATCATGTGAAAATTAGGCATTGTTAAGAAAGACAAAAGAAAAATTGATGCATCCGTACTATGGTGTTGGCGAAGAGTATTGATAGTCCCACAGACTTCTAGAAGAACAAACGGACCTGTGTGGGAAGGTGTACAGCCAGAATACTCCTTGGAGGCAAGGAGGGTGAGACCTTTTCTCACATACATTGGACATTCTAACAGGAAAGGACAGTTCCAGAAAAAGTCATCATGCTAGGCAAAGTGGAGAGCGGCAATGAAGAGAAAGACCCTTGAAGAGATGGATTGCACATTCTTTGATTGCTGTTCTGGACAAGCTTCAAGTTAAAGTCACACCCGACAAAAAAATATATGCAAGCGGGCTGAGCCCCGATGGCGTAAGTGGTTGAGTGCGGGACTGCAGCCCGTGGGCTTGGCGGTTCAAATCAGTGGCAGCTCTCAGGAGCAGCACTGGGTAGCGCCCATGACCACCAGAGGCAGTGATGCCCCCCCCATCCCCCCAAAAATGTACGAGCTAAAGAAATGCCGAATCTGTCTTCTGTTGGTTGAATGGCAAGCTAGAGATTGTGTTGTAAAGTTTATTCATGTAAATAACAGTGCTATCTTTCAGTATAACCAATCTCATAATTATAAAGCACCTGCATGGATATAATATTCATTCTATACTTTATATCACAACACTGTTATCCACACATGCCTATAGGCAGGCATGCACAACAAGATAGCAGTAAATGACTGCCTTACAACTTTCAACTATAAACAGATGTCAGGATGAATACTGTGTATCCCAGTGTTTTAAATAACTAGGAAGAACATCAGTTAAAGTAGATAGCAGATCCATTTAAGGTTTCACTGTTTAAAGACTACACATTGGACTCAACATCTATCAAATCCACTGGACAACTGCTTAGAAAAATCACATTAAGGTTTTTCTCTCTGTGAGAAGAGTCAAAATTCACAATCTGGTTATCACAGCAGGTAGTAGCTGAAAAAGCTACTGTGGTAAGCATGCATTTTTCAGAATCGTGAGGTGGAATGCAGTGTAATTTTAAAAGTCACTGCTCAGATCGGAATGCCATATCAAAGAAGCTGAAACATGAGAGGGTACTTGCTTTGGGGTTCCACTTCTAGAGAACTCAAATAGAGACAACAGGAATCTCTGCTGCAAAAAATCAGGATAGTGGCCATCTCTGCTGGCAATGGCAGAAGGAGACCACGCATAAATGCTTTTGCAATGATTGTGTTAATTTTGTTCCTTAATCCTAGTGTGAAATCCAAGAATGTGTTGTTCTCTTTGTGAAAATTAAGCAGATTGTACACATGGTGTGATGGTAAAATGTAAGGCCAAATTAATGGTACCTGTGTGGAGGAAGTGGTGGAGTCCAACCGGTTAATCAGGTGTTAGTCTGATGATGCCTCCTTGGGGGGGGGGTGCGCTTTTTAAGGAGGACAGTAAGATCTTCTTATTGCCTGTCACCCTCCCCGCTTGCTTGAATTCTGTGTCTGCCTCTAGGAGAGGTTCCATGTAGCCTGCCAACCCTAAGAGCTGCAAAGCCCCTGCTACATTCTCACCAACCTTAGCTGCAGACAACTCTCGCATCTGCACCATCAGCTTTTAACTAGGTGAATCTGAAGAGGGCTCTGGCTGGCATTGGACCCATGGACCTGAACTGGACTGGGCGGGCTGGGGCACCTTCTTGTTATAATTTACATCTTGATAGAAAGTTCTTTCGTATACATAGAAGAATACCACCTGTTCTGTTTGTCTAGACAACCCTGCCTAACACATGGTTTCTGAAATCTTCAGGATGTACATTATACTTAAACACAACATTTCCCCAAATGGTCACTGCCAAGTAATTAAGTCTGTCTCTCAGATCTTCCTTTCTCCTTGGCATGCATGCCCATCCATGTCTCTCCACACTCCTGAGGCTGCCAGCCATTGGAAGCCCAGAGTGAAAATCAAGGATTGTTTCCAATGGGAATGATGCAAAAGCTTAGTGTTCAAGGCTATCCAGTCTGCCTCTCACTTGATGTTGAAATCCAGAAGAAACGTGTTTGTGCGATCTTCTCCATTCATATGAGAATGATAATAGCAGGTACTCAAACTAAAAAGGTGGGGCTGAACTCCTGTCTGTAAAAATATCTTTTAAAAAGGTCTGAGAAGGGCTGAGCCCCAGTGGCGTAGTGGTTGTGCGCGGGACTGCGGCCCACTGGGATGGAGGTTCGATTCCAGCTCCATGGAGCAAAGGCTGGGCCTCCTACTCCCACCACCTGGGGGCAGTGATGCCCCCCCAAAAAAAACAAAACAAAAACAAACAAACAAAAAAAGTTCTGAGAAATTTTACCTTATTTACCAGACCATTAAGATGCACTTTTCCCCCCAAAAAAGTGGGGGAGGGAGGACGAAAGTGCGCCTTATGATCTGAAGGTGTGGTACTCCAGAATGTTTTTTATGATCCCATGTGCCTGCTCACTATCCCCTGATGTTTGCAAGCTGTGGATTGCTGTGTGCTCAGGGAAAGTCCCATCTCCTGGAGGCTCAATGTCACTCGGGTAACATGAATCGCACAGCGCACCTCTCCCCCATTTGCTAATGATGATTTTTAACACTACTATTGAGTTTATACTGTTAAATATTATTGTGCTTTGCTTTATTTTAATAAATATCTTAATATACTAGTACTGTTTGGTTCAGATTTTTTTTTATTTTCCTGCTCTAAAAACTGGGAGTGTGTTATGGCCAGGTGTGTCTTATGGTCCGAAAACTATGGTAAATATTGTATTTTCAGAAGGGTGGGGAAATCTTTGAAGGAATAGGTGAGCTCCAAAAAATTATGGGCACTTGGGCAAGATAACAAATTCATGTGCATGTATGTGTACATGTGTGCATATACATATATGTGCATATACATTCAAATACACAGATACATTTACATGTTTACAAATGCATACACACACCCCTATATCTCTATCTCTAGCTATAAAAGAAAAAAGGTCGTCAAAGAGATGAATTGCCACATGCTTGCAATAATGGACTCAAGTTCAAACATGGGAATGATTGTGAGGATGGGAGAGCACAAGACTGGGCAGTGTTGCATTCTGGTGTGCAAAGAGTCACTAGGGGCTGGAACTGAATTAATGACAAGTAACAATAACAACAAGCACATATACGCGTACACACAGAGAAACACACTTGGGGGAAAGACAGCGCTTTCTACGCCTGTAAAAAGTTAAACTCCAGCTGAGCCTTGGCGGTACAGTGGTTGTGTGCAGGACCGCAGCCAACAGGGTTAATGGTTCAAATCCAGCAGCAGCTCTCCAGGAACAAGGCTGGGCTTCCTACTCCCAACGGGGCAGTGATATGGAAAAAAGAAAAAGAAAAAAAAGCAGGAAAAACATTTGGGCTGAACCCTAGTGGCATAGTGGTTGAGTGCGGAACTGCAGCCCACAGGCTTGGCAGTTCAAATCCAGCAGCAGTTCTCCAGGAGCAAGGCTGGGTAGCTCCCACAACCACCACAGGGCAGTGATGCCCCCCCAAAAAGTGTTAGTCTCCAAAATCCATGGGGGCAGTTCTACCCTGTCCTATAAGGTTGCTGTGAGTTCAAATGAACTTGATGGGAGTGACCTTGTTTTTGTTTTGGTATACATAAAATATAATGTAATTTTATAGAATAATATAATTTAAAGACGAGACTTCTAAAAGTTCCTAGAGAATGCAGTGAAAAGATAATGGAATTTTTCCCATGAACTAGGTAAAGCCCTTTTATATGCATCTATGTTTTTAAAATGCTTCTTGAACACAAGTATCTGTCCATGCTGAGCATCTGAAGATGAAGTAGGACAATTCTCTAGCCAACAAAAATTCCTCAGATGATCCTGAGTGGGACAAATAGCTTGTGGTTGGCCAGTTACTGCAAGGTTAAGAGTTCAAACCCACCCAGTGGAGTTGTAGAAGGGGGATCCAGTAATCTGCTTTGGTAAAGGTTTCAGCCAGGATCACTCTGTGGTACAGGGTTCCTTCGTCAGAAACAATTCAAAGAAGGGACAAACATGTAGAGTAGTATGGCAATAGGGTAGCCATGATGAAATAAAGGAGCGGGATAATAAAGCAGTTTGATTGAAAGGAAAGCTTCTGAACAACAGGAAACACTAACTCTTTCTCAACTTTCCATCATTAGAAAAGGATTCAGCTACCATGGACTGAACACCAAAATGTCTCTACAATTGTCCTAGAGGGTAGAGTAGAACTGCACCTATAAGTTACCAAGGTTGTAAAAGCTTATAGGAGCAGACAGCCTCTTCTATCTCTCAGAGCACTTCTAGCTCTTGTGAGAGATTTACAACTCTACCAGGGCTTGTCCCACAAATTGAAGCAGAGTTTAACATAGATGGTGTGTGCATTTGCCTATAATTTTTCAATTCACAACAAATCCTGCCTTCCAGTAATTCTAAACCATGGAAGAAACAAGCAGATGATAATCCAGGCTAACAGGGACTCTCCTGCACTGTGCTTCTATTCTCTACAATGGTGGCCAAGTCACTATTTCTCACGAATGCAACCTTGACTTTTTATAAAAGCAAACAAGAGAATTTGTTTGTCATTATAGGAGTTTGTCTTTACTCAAGTTTGCCTCTATTTATTTTTAGAAGCAACACAGCAGATGATACTATTTAAGCCAGCAAAATAAATTCATCTCTGCCTTGAGGATCATAGTATCAGTAGAGATGGAGACATCAGACTTTTCCCAGGAGATTATGCTCATGTGACTCCTTTCTCTGTCTCTCCCCCCTCCTTTTTCTTAAATTTGTTGTTGTGATTTGGGTGGATTTTTACAAAGTAAATCAGTTATCCATTGAATAGTTCATACACATAGTTTTCTTGTGTGTGATGGTTAATGCAATCCCTCACACTGCAAACTCTTCTCTTCCCATTTCCTCCCCAGTGTCCATCAAGCTTTCTTTGTGGCCCTTTCCTGCCTCCTGAGCTTTATCCCTCAGCCAATGCTGCCCCACTGGTCTTGTAGTTTTGGTAGTTGTGGTAGGTAGTGGTTGGTAATTCTATGAAGTGAGTATCTTGCCGGCAGTACTGTCCATCTCATTTCAGGAGATTTTAATATTTGTTATTAAAAGGCTGATATTTTAATTCTAATTTCAACATCAAAGACGGGTTGTGAAAACCTCACTGCTATGGAGTTGATTGTCACTCACAGGGACTCTCCAGGGCAGAGTAGAACTGCCTCCTGAGGATTTCTAAGACTGTCATCTATGGGGGGGGATAGAAAGTCTTATCTTTCTCCTGTGGTCTGATGGGCAGCTTCAAACTGCTGACCTGGTGGTCAGTGAGCCAATTCATAACCCACCACACCATGTAAAAGACAGACTACGGAAAGAGACATCTTGATTTTTCACATTAGGCAGAGAGGAATGACTTTATGATTGCTCATGCAACTTATTCCGCTAGTAGATAGAACCAGTAGCTAGTTGCTAGGCAGTCCAGTCCTAGCCAGGGTGACCCCATGTTCTCTATCCCTTTGTCAGTGACTCGCTTTTCAGAAGTAGATTTCAGTTCTTTCTTTCAAGGAACCTTGGGGTGGATTCAAAGCTCCAACTATTTGATTATCAGCTAAACTCATTAACTGTATCACGTAGCCATTTCCAGTGTCTACATTTGAAAGACCCTTGTTTAAAATGTCCATTGGAACCTATTAGTTCTCAGAGATAAACTTAGCGCTCAAACATTGAACCCCAATGGGTTAATTCTCTGCTATGATGTTAGTTCTATCAGGCTTGAATTGACTGGGAGGAAGATCCATCAAGCCATGGGAGGAGCCTCCATCCCTAGAGCCTGGCATTTCTCTTGAGCGAGCAATTCTTATTGTCACATTAATTAAGTAAAAACATAAAGGCTTTCCCAAAGCTTTTCACCGGGGAACGCTTCTTGCAGATTTTATTTTATGAAATCCCTAAAATGCTAGGAGGCATATTAATTAACGGCAGCCATGCTAAGCGTGCATGGAATACAGAATTAATTACCAAATACGTTCCCCTCCATTCTTGAAATATTAAAGACTCTAATCTCTCTTCCTCTAGGAGAGAAGCTCTCCTGTCTAAGGAAAGGCAGTGTAGATGCAAGGCTGTGGTAATGATGGTTGCCTGTCCAGCTGGAAAATGTCAGCTATCAGCAACTACAAGTTCTATTTCTGTGTGGACAGCAGTAAGGCATTCTCTGACAGAGAGACAAGGGCAGAGGGTAGAGAAGATAAAAAGAAATGAGAGATCGGGAGAGCAAATTTGATTGTAGCCTCTGGTCCTATAAGGAAAGACCCATTTGGTAGAAATAATTGTGCGTCCCAAATACGTAACAGACGTGAGCAGTTCCCATCGCTATTTCCTGGACAAAGCTTATTATCTGATTTACCCTAGTTAAATCTGATCTCAACTAAAATTACCATGCCAACCTCAAACTCAATCCAGACCTTTCCCTGTTCAGATATCCCCTCCCCCCCCCACACACACACAAAGGACCACAGTCCCAAATAATTTGCGCAGGCAGCTTCCAATTAGATCACCTGCACGCTAGTCTATTAGTCATACCGTCTCTCTTCTGCTTTCACGTTTAATGAAATAATGTGATCACCTTGGAAATAAAAGAGTAGGATCCATAATGAGCAGAAAGTCCACGTCAGACAAACCTGGAATCAGCAACATAGACTATACTAATCAAGGTCATTTTAACCAACTTTGATTATAACTTCAACACATATACAGTGTAGTCGGGTTTGGAATAAGGAGATGAAAAGGGAGAGTCCCTATTTTTCAAATCATTCTCTGATGGACTCCAACTAGCGAGAAAGCAGTAATCGGGGAAAACAAAGAAACTCAGCTACAAAACTTAGGGTAATCTGGGTGTAAGTGGGTTCTTACTCATCACAAACTTACACACAACAGAAGGAAACTCTGCCTGATCCTGTACTGCCCTTACAATTGTTCTTATGTTTGAGCTCTTTGTTGCAGTCACAGTGTCAATCCATCTTATTGAAGACCTTCCTCTTTCTGGCTGCCCCCCACTTTACCAAGCCTGATAGCTTTTTCCAGGGACTGGACTTTCCTGACAACATGTCCAAAGTACATGAGACAAGGTCTCACCATCCTTGCCTCTAAGGCAGCAGTTCTCAACCTGTGTGTAGAGACCCCTTTGGGGCTTGAAGACCCTTTCACGGGGGTCACCTAAGACCATCAGAAAACACATATTTCCCATTTCTGATGGTCTGAGGAACCGAGGCACTGCTCCTCTACCTGGCTCTAGGTAGATCCACCCACATGCAGATATGCCCACATAGGAGTCCCTGGCGTGAAGACTATTACCCAGGGTACATGACAAAATTTCATTAGAAATTGTAATTAGAGAAACATTCATCCATCGTAATTAGAAGTAAATATTTCACGATGATAACTATATATTGTTTTTGTGATTAAACGCTGCTTTAATTGTGTTCCATTTATAACAATGAAAATACATCCTGCATATCAGATATTTACATGATGATTCCGAACAGGAGCAAAATTACAGTTATGAAGTAGCAGCAAAAATAGTGTTTTGGTTTGAGGTCACCACAACATGAGGAAGTGTGTGAAAGGGTTGCAGCACAGGGAGGTTGAGAACCAAAGCTCTAAGGAGCATTCTGGTTGTAGTTCTTTCAAGACGGTTCTTCAATATTCTTCACCAACACCGTGACGTCCGTCTTCCTTTGGTCATCCTTATCAAGGTTTAACTCTCACATGCATATGAGGCAATTGAAAATACCATGACTCGGATCAGGCAGACCTTATTTCTGAAACTAACATCTTTTCTCTCCAACACTTTAAAGGGGTCTTGCGTGAAAGACTTACTGAATGCAATGGGTCATTTGACCTCTTCACTGCTACTTCCATAAGCCTGGAGCCAAGTAAGATGACATCTTTGACAAAATTTCTCCATTTATCATGCAAATTGTTTATAGGATCTAAGTGGTACAACCAACCTATACAACTAGTGAGTGATGCAGCTATAACTTCTCCCTTTTTCCCCTCCAAAGAGCAGAAAGGCTTCACTTCCATTTTCCTATTTTCCTCTCTAGCCCATAGACACATAGGGAGACCCTAGTCTCTTCTTTTAGAGAGACAAATGCTTTTTAAAAGATTAAGTGTTCCTAACGTTACTTCTACAGTAGGGCTTCACTTCTCAAGGCCAAGGTGAGAGGAATGTGCTTAACACCAAAGGAGAAGCTTTCATATTCTCTAATAGCAGACTTTAAAGCAACACTATGCTTCTGTGTTCTGGTAGGCACCAAACCAAACCAAAACCTCCAGAATCAATTCTGACTCCCAGTGACCCCACAGGACAAAGTGGAACTGTCTCTGCAGGGTCTTCATGGCTGTGAATATTTATAAGGGCAAACAGCTTCATTTTTCTCTCATGGAGCAGAGACGCAATGGGCAGCTTCAGACCACAGGCCTTTGGGTTAGCAGATGAGCACTCTAGCCCCTGTGCAGCCACAGTTCCTGGTAGTCGGCAAGCCTCCCTTGAGTTATAGCATTTAGAAAATTGGCTATATTTGCATTTTGAAACACAGGCTGCATGGTCTCATTTTTTATTGCACAAATTTGGAGTCATTTCTGATTAACAAGTCACTTTTAAGTTGCTTTCTATGCAAGTTGCTTCAGAAATCCAATTACAGTTCCATTATTGGGAGGAATGAATTAGAAAGTGAAGGGAGCCTTTGTGGAAATTACCATAGGAATGCTTTTCCTTGCATTGATGAGCAAATTTCTTTTTAGATCAGGAACTCTTCTTAAAAGGACACTAGAATCTGTAGGTGCTACACACTATCGTATGCTACCCGACATTTGCTCAGCTTCCATGTTTCATCAGGTCCTTCCTGAAGGATGCAGATAGAGTAAAGCTTGTTCTGAACATGGGCATACTCATAAGTCAGTCTTGGATGTGAAGCCACAAAGTTATCTTTCACTTAGTGTACATCATTTGTTGGGGAAGTCGGATCTCTGTGAAAGGGAGAGAAGGCCACTAGTGGGCATCATGCAGCGACTCATTGCCCAGCCCTCTCCCCTGACCTGTCATCCAGAAAGGCGCATGCAGCTTACCCCCTTGAGGCCCATGTCCTAAAGTCATCTCACTGCAAGTTGACCAAAAGTCAGACCACCAAGGAAGCTTTGCGATTACATCTCTGACGTGTGGCACCGTTGAAAGTCTTGAAAGCATTCCTCTCCAGAGTTCTTAATGTTTGTTACCTAGTGGTTCAGCTGGAGTAGAATGACCAGCTAAAGTAGACCAGGAGAGGAATCTGAATAACAAGGCATCCCAAGGACCATGACCACCACACATATGTTTTGTCAGGGGGCAAAGAAAGAGAAGTAATAATAATTCCTGAACTGTATCTCTTAACCCCTCACTACAGATTCCAGCAATGTGCCCTTGTATAATAACCTCACAGCTGGATCTGCAGACCAAGGTCCCGCTTACAAGAAGGCATTCAGATGTGTCATGAAAAATAAACAAAATCAAAAGAGGAGAGGAGAGTAAGAACATATGAAACACACCATAAATTGTCTGCACTGGGATCTCAGCTGTGAAAATAGCTTGCTAAGGTCGCCCTGTGTTTGATTAAAAAATAAAACATGTCTTCCAAAAACAGCCAGGCTTGAAATCCACCATGGCTACAAGAGAAAATGAAGGCTTTAGGGAACTTTGGAGATTGGACTCTGCCATGGAGTGTTTATGGAACTAAAGTTCTGTTGGCCTCCTGCGAGAAGGCTCCCTGGAAGGTGAAATGCATGTTCATACAAGTGCCAGTGGATAGCCTCAAATTAAAGAAGTTCTATTTTGGTGAGAGAGGACCATGGAGGTAGTGTATCCGTCTTACATACTGTGATATATGGGATCTGTGGTTACCATTCTATTTGGAAATGCATGTTCCTTGCTTTATTGATGCGGCATTTTTAGTGCAGGGTGTATCTCTTGCGAGATTAAGCCTAAGCAAACAAACAGATGGAAGAAGCAAGCAGGCAAGAAAGCAGTGATGGGGGTGGGAGGGAGGGAGGGAGATGAAGCCAGGTGAGTTCTCAAAGGAACCAAGAAACACAAGCCAAAAGGAAAGTTCAACCTTTCTCCAGCACTGAAAGAGAAAGCCCACTCCACCCCCACCCCCGACCAAGCTGAACTTCTGGGCTCCTCAATGGCAGAGAATGCATTTCTGTTTCTGAAAGCCACTGCCTTGTGGAGTTTCTAGAAACCCAGCCCACTGCAATACAGTTTGGTCTCAGAAATGCTGAATCTTTAAGCTAATTGGACTAGATATAAATCAAGAGTCAGTATATTCTAATCAAATATCTGAACATATCAACTCTGGATACCATTTGTTAACACTGCTGTCTGGGTTGCATTTGTGATCACAGGGGGGAAATATATGCCTCTAATTCCAAGTCACTGTGTTTCTTTCTTTCCTATTTACTACCACCCAAAGCATGAAAATCAGATCGATGGCCCCGGGAGCTTTTCTGCCTGCCAAAAGGATTAATTTAATTGCCAGTGTCAAATATAATTCTAAGAAAGTAAAATAGAATGCTGGAGAGTGAAATTTTGTCTTCAAGCATAATGAGGCAGAGTTTCCAATGGACAGCATATATTCTCCTTAACTCACGGCCACCAAATTGACGGATTCATAAAGACCCTCTAGGACAGAGTAAAACAACTTTGCCAGCTTTCTAAGGCTGTAATCTATATGGAAAGATTGTTATAATGACGCCATTGCTACATCACTCTCCCATGGTACAGCTGGAGGTTTCACACTGCCAACCAGTAAGCCAGTGCTTAATCCAGTCCACCACCAAAAAGCCCCTCATGGTTATCCAGGTGATCTTGACTTAAAGAGTTTCGGAGACTATAAACTTTTATAGGAGCAGGCAGCAACATCTCTCTCCTGAAGAGAGGATGGGGGATTAGAACCTTCAACCTTGTGGTCAGCACTCAATACCTAGGTCACAATGCCACCAGGGTTACTTGAATCACCTCTTCATCACCCTTGTTCACTATAAATTACATTCAGAAGTTTCCCTTTCCTTACTTCATGCAACAGGCTGAAATCTTTCCTCTATATTCTTACCACTGAGGTGAATGAAGGGGCTACCATAAGAACTCTAATGATTTGGCTCCTACAGCAAGAACAAATCAAATGGGAAGTCTTCAGACAATCTGTCTTCCTTAGGAAAACGTTTCTCCTAGTTGGATGGAGAAGAACCTATACCTGAAATTAGAGTTGAAAGATCTGTGTGGGCAAGCTCTCTGATTGTTAAGATTTTGGGTCAATGTGGGGAGACCAGGATTCTCCTATGATATGATCCAGTGGAGTGTGTTTAATGCCATAATGGTACCTTCTGTGAAACAGCCAAAGGGTTGTGGGAAGAATAGGGTAGAGTACTACCTCCTTAATTTTATCAGGGTCACAGTCTTGATACAACCGAGGGAGTATTTATTCAAGGGTGGCATGGGAGTGGGTGATCTATGCCTAGTGTAAACTGCCACTGCATGGTAGCTAATTCACTTTGTCTACGGCATTTGGATTCTGCATCTGGTTCATCAAACTCCTGTGAACTCACCTGCCATCCCAGGTGCCATCAGCAGACTGCTGAACTTGGACCCATTTGGTTGATCTTGGATTCATTCACCTCAGCATCGACCCGCCTGTGGTCTTCTGGCTTCATCTTCCTGTCTCCTATCCATCAGCTTCAAAAGAAGCTCCCAATTTATGCAGCCTTGAACTGACCTGGATTTAGCCACTTCAACAATTGTCAGGAGCCATTTCTTGATATAAATCTCTTTCCATATGCAGACACATACAAATGTCACCAGGTTTGTTTCTCTAGAGAACCCAGCCTAACGCCAGCTCTAGTCACAAAAACTCTTAAGCCACAGAACTGCAAATACGGGCTTCAGATCCAGGGACAGATATGCTTGCATTCTGCAGAGCCGCTGAAGGGCAGGGCCTGAGTTGCACATCATGCAAGGAGGGATGCTGATAAGAGCTGAAGATCTCAGAACAGAGCATGGAGATAGCATCTCTGTCCCCATACATCTCTCAGCACAGGGAATGTTGGACAGTCTATATTTCCCTTTGGCCGATTTCCGTATTTGTAAGATGAGGAGAGCGATGAACTTCCCTTTTAGGTTCCATCAGAGCCTCTAGAGAAATCACCAAAGATAAAACGAGGGGAAAGAGATGGCTTGATTAACTGAAAATGCAAAAGGGGGACATGGGGAGCAGTTTCCTGAGAATAAGACTTCCATGGTAGCTATGTTGCTGTTGCGAGTTAGCTGTCACCCAGTTGGGTCCCAACTTAGTCCCCTGCCCCCTATCCAACAACAGAAGCAAACCCTGCTCGATCCTAAAGCATCCCCAAAATAGGTGGCTGAGTGGACCATTGTGAGCCACCGGGTTGCCTCTGACTGCTTTTCAGAAGGCCATCACCGGCCCTTTCTTCCTGGCCACACAGACTTACATAGTTAAACCTCTTTGAAACCTTCTTAAATGGTTTCCACTCATTCCATTATAAATTCCCATTAGCTTCGGATACTTTTTCTTTCAGGAGAAACACAGTCTTTGCGGCGAAGCAATAGTGCTACTCTTTCCTGGGCTGGGGAAGTAGAGCTTGAGAGAACAGTAATAAAAAAATCTTAAGACAAAGTTCATCTGTGAGAGCAGAGGGGTTTCCTCCTTTCCATTCCTGCCCTTCCATAAAAGGAGTCCCTTTTTGCTTAAAAGAGTCCAGCTAGCACAGTGGGTTAAGCACTGGGCTCTGAACCACAAGGTCTGAGGTTCAAACCTATCAGTCCTATGGAGGGAGATCGATGCATCATTCCTCTTCCGTACAAACATGCAGATTGGGACCCCCTAGGGGAGCGGCTCTCCTCTGCCCTCCAGGGGAGAGAGGGTGGTTTTGATTTGGTCTACTTTATGAGAAACCCACATGCAAAGTCAATGAAAGCACTCAGCTACTACTATAAAGGTTGGTAGTTCAAACCGCCCAGCAGCTCCAAGGAAGAACGACGAGGCCATCTGCTTCCATAAAAGACAGCACTTTGGAAACCTACAGGGCAGCTCTATTTTCTCCTGTAGGGTAACTAGATGGCCATGGTTGGAGGTTTGGTTAGTTACATCTGGCTACCCTTTCCTGAAATGATATCCACAGGACTTGCCCAAGTCGCCATCCCTTATTCTTTCTGGGCCAGCAATCCCCTGCTGTTTTTGCCCCACAGGTTTCAGATTCAGAGGGAGCAAGACAGGAGCAGACTATTTTTCTTGGCAGCCTCAGGCAATTTGCTCTCTCCACGTTCAAATGTCCCCCAGTTTTCTTGGTTTCTTTTCTCAACTGAATTCGCATCATCATTTTCTGGCTTTCTGCTCTGCTGCATTTCCCTAAAGCGTATGGGTGTGTTTTTTTTTCTTTCTGCCCCAGGAAACAGTCAGAGAATCTGGCTCCTGCCCATTCTCTGTGGCTGTACCCGGGAAGCTGGTCTGCTCCGGGCATTTCAGGAACCCTCCAAGAATGCTGGCACAGTGGTTAAAGCACTTGGCTGTGCACCAGAAAGGATGGGAGGTTTGAACCTACTGGTTTCTCTGTGGGGAAAAAAAAAAACCCAAAACAAGGCAGTCAACTTCCTTAATGATTCCAACTGGGAAAGTGCACAGAGAAGTTCTCCTCTGACCTATGAGGTTGCTATGAATAGAAAATTTTTGTGTAGTTCAACTATGAACACATTTTAATAGCTCATCCTAAGGTGACTGACTTCAGTACCATGCCATCTTTTTTATGCCCCCATCATTTGTCTTTTACCTTGCTATATTGGGGTGGCTTGGTACTGGAGGCTAGACTAGTGGTACTTCCAATCCCAGCAAGTTTATCAACATGACAGGTAGTAGTATTGTTAGGTACAAGTCAGTTCTGAGTCATAAGGGCCCTCTGTGCTACCGAACAACACACTGCCTGGTTCTGTACCATCCTCACAACTGTTCTTATGCTGAACTCATTGTTGCTGCCATCATGTCAATCAGTCTTCTCCGGAATCTTCCTATTTTGCACTGCCCCTCCACTTGACCGAGCATGATGGCTTTCTCCAGGATCTGACCTTTCCTGGCAATATGTCCAATGTCTTGCAACCTTTTCTCCTAAGGAGTTTTCGGGAAGTACTTCCTGAAAGACAGATCTGTTTGTTTTTTGGTATTTTCAATATTTTTCACTGGTACCATTATTCACAGCGTCCAGTCTTCTTCAGCTGCCTGATTCCATGCCTAACTTCTCTATGCATAGGAGGTGAGCAAAAAATGACTTGAGTCAGGGGCACCTTAATCCTTAAAGCAGCATCTTTATTTTTCAACACTTTAAAGAGGTCTTGTGCAGCAGATTGAGATGTTAACTGTACAGTCAGCAGTTCAAAGTCTCTAGTCACTCTGTGGGAGAAAGATGAAGCTGTCTACTCCCATAAAGGGTAAAAGACTCTGAAACCCACAGGGGCAGTTCTAGTTGGAATCAGGTGGGGTTTTTGAACTTCCAGACTCAGACAAGGAAGAAAAGTCTGGCCAATCAAATTCCAATGCACACCTCTCTGGATAACAGCAGATTATTTATTGTAAGCCTGCTGACCCGGAAGGCTATTCAAAGTACCCAGTGACCACAAGAATATACCTGTGTACACCTATGATCACAAAGAACTGGGTCGCTGCTTCTTCTGTGACACCTGGGGCTCCATGAATCAGCACAGCACCTCACACTGAGGACAACTTCATTCTCCACTTCAAATGTCTCCTTTCCCACAACAGTGGGGGATGTTCTTACTGAGTCCTTTGCGTGGGTAAATTTATACCCACTGGCTTTGGCACAGATCATTTTGAGACAGAAAAAGTTAATTCTAGAAGGCAGGGCACTGAAAACTTGGCTTTTAGCAGAAGGTCCCAAGGAGCCTAGAGCTGAATATGCATGAAGCAAGAGGCTGACAGAAATAAGGGGAAGGCAGCATTTATTTGTAGTAAGTGCATTATTGGATGATTTAAATGGCATTGCAGAGCAGCCATCTGATTGAAATGGATGTTCCAAATGGGAGTTCACATTTAGTCTGCAAGGGAGGTCTGACCATGTCTCCAGAGTTTGGAATGTTGATTTCCTCCCTAGAAGGTCTACCTCTGGTCTAAGAAAGACTCACATTGATTAACTGACTGACTGACTGATTGGTTGGTTGTAGGACTGATTGATCTTATCCTTGTTGCTGTTAGATACTGTGGAGTTCATTCCAACTCCAAGAGGGAACTCAGAGCCGCCAACACCTTGATTTTAATTCTCTCCTTCCCTGGCATGGAGTCAGATGCTGACACTTAATGACTTCATCATCAGACAGGGTAGAAATGCCTGTGTGACTGTCTGAGACTGTATCTCTTTACAAGAGTTGAAAGCCCCCTCTTTGTCCTATGGAGCAGCTTGTGGCTTTGAACTTCTGACTAACATGTAACCCACCACACTGCTCTGATTCTCACTCACTGAGTGTCATTTCAGTCTCTTCACTCCCGGAGCAGTCAGATGATAAGCTGATACATGTATTATGCTAATACATTTGTGCAAATGGTTTTAGCAACAATGAGAAACTAATCTAGAACCCAGAACTCAGTAATTTGGATCTTGAATGTAAGAAGTTGCTCAAGAACTGAAGAGGTTAAGACCTGGACCGAGATGCTTTTTTTCCAAACTAGTTCAGTGCTTATGCCTGAAGTAGTGGATAACTTCAAACCCAACAACCAACTCAACCATCATTGAGTAGATCCCAACTCGTAACCACTTATAGAACAGAACTGCCCCATAAGTTTTCCAAGGCTGTAAATCTTTATAGAAGCAGGATGTCATAGCTCTCTGTCACAGAGTGCCTGTGGGTTTGAACCTCTGATCATTGGGCTAGTAGTCCAATGCCTAACCACTACCAGACCAGGACCCCTTAGTGGTTTATTTATCAAAAACCAACCAACAAACAAAAAAAGCACACCCATTGTCAGGTGAGAATAATTAACCTCCTGCGTGAGACTTAAATGTTAATGTCCTTAGGGTGACGACGCCTGACTTAAGAAATGGAGTCTGATGGCTCCCATGCCATAAAGTGGTGCTTGCAAAGTGTATGCAGTGTCAGGGTGCATAACCTTTAGAGGGTGTCCTCCTTAAAGTCAGGGATCACAAAGGCCAGGGTTTAGCATATTACTCAATGCCCCTCCCCCCCAGCTCTTAAAGTAAGGTGACCAGACATCCCGTCCTGTTTTTTTAAACAATTTGTCCCATGTCCCGCGGCATTTTAAAGTTAAATAAATATATTACAATACTATTTTTACATTCTAGGAACATTTTTGTTGCTCCATATAGGGCAAATTTTTAATCCAGAACCCTTCTTCTTCCTCCCTCCCCCATCAATGGAATGGTGTCCCACTAGAAGTGGGGTAGTTTCCTAGAAGGCAGAGGTGATAAAGGCCATTTTCGAATGGAAACGGGATCTCAAAAGACACATCCATAGTCTCTCCCTTGGGTCTCCAAGCAGTTGCAGAACTTCCAAAGAAGAAAACTACCAGGAGATGGTGGTTAGAGAGGTCAGACAGCCAGAGTCAAGAACCTGGGACCCTAGAAAAGTGCTCTCTCTTTGGCAGCCCATGTCAGCATTAGTCTGGACGATCACAAAGCCCTTGTTGTGTTAAACTACTGGTTGTAGAATTTGGATTAGTTAACCAAAAACAGATTATTAGTTAAAGAGTTGATTTGGCTCATGGCGGTGACCCCATTTGTTTAGAGTAGAACTGGACTCCACAGGGGTTTGGATAGTTGCAGTCTTTTGAAATTAGATCACTGGGCTTTTCCTCCAACTTGATTCCAACCATCAACATTTAGGTTTTAACCAAGTGCTTAAATGTGCATACCACCCAGTATCTTGAATCACTGTTAGATTTTTTTTTTCACTGTTAGATTTTTAATGAAACAAGGGGCATCCAGGTTGATGATTTTTGTCATGCTTCAATGGACCACCTTTGAAATGTCAAATAAAGAAAATTACCATACCTTATCATGCCTATATTCCTTGTTAAGCTTATTTACCCCACTGTCCAAGTCAATACACCTTAACTGATTGGGTTATCTCTTCAACAAGACTCAAATTTCTAGAAACAGCGATCTCATTCAACCATCCACAGCCTCCTTGGAAACAACACTACCAAATGAGTCTGCTTCAGTTAATGAGAGATGAAAGCAGGAAATTTGAATCATCTGCTGCAGTCACTGGTGAGGTGGTTCAGCCGAAGAGCTAGGCAGACTTCCCATTAAATTGCCTTTGAGTGTTCCCTGTGCATACTGCAGCAGAAGGACCTGCATCGGTCTGACAAGGAACGACTAGAAATGTAAGCATTTTCAGGAAATGTTCAATGTGAGTGGCACATTCCACAACCAAAGTGAGGGTTCACAAAGACCTGGCTTCATGGTAAAATACTAGAGAGGGGTAGTAAGCTTATTTTGAATAGCCAAATATAGATATTTGAATAGCCTATTTGGAATAGCTGAATATATATATTTGAATAGCCAAATATATACATGTGTATATATATACATTATATATATATATTCCAAAGGCCATGAGCCTATGAAGTAGACAGGTCTGCCATAGAAATACTGTATCCAGCTGCCCAGGAGCCTCTGGATCTAGAGGAGGCTCAGGGAGAGGTCTGGTGGTGCTGTTGGATGGGCATTGGACCACTAAAGATGTTCTTCGGGTGAAAGATGAAGCTATATCTATTACAAAGATGTACTGTCTCAATAGCCCTAAGGAGTAGTTTTACTCTGTGCTATAAGGTCACCATGGTCAAAATGCACTCCATAACAAAGGCCTTTTTTCAAAAATGGTGGTTCAGGTAGAGCTCTGCAGTGAATGAACCTGGTGATTATCTCCTGTGAAGATCCCAACCTAGGACGTCCTATCATCCTGTGAGTAGCAATCAACTCAAGGGCACACAGCAACAAAGACAGTGGTTCACTGGTGTAATTCTCATCTTCCATGCTGGAGCCCTGGGTTCAGTTCCCAGTACATAGTCACCCACTGGCTGTCCATAAGGAGTAGCTTGATTGCTCTTATGATGCCAAGCAGGATTCAGTGGAGCTGTCAGACTCAAAGGAGATCAGGAAGAAAACCCTGGAGACTAACTTCCACACATTAGCCAAGGAAAACTGGACTGCACAATGGGCTCTTTCCGCGGTATATGATGTCATCAGGAATTGGTAGGTGACACAACAGCAACTAACAGGAGGTCAACCTTTCTCTGTGGTGCCTTAGCTAGGGGATCTGGGAGAAACAGCACACCTCTAAAATGGACATTTCCATTGAATGGAGACTCAGAAGTTGAGGAGAAGAAGGAGAGAACACTGAAGAAACTTTCCACAAGGGCAGTGACACAGATCATGTTGTTGTGTGTGTGTCATTGAGCTGTTCCCATGTAGCATTACCTGATAGGGTTTCCTGGGATCTGCTCTTTTTAGAAGCTGATCACTGGGTCTTTTCTCCCACAAAGTACCTGGGAGGTTTGAACCACCAAACGTTGAGGTAGCAGTCCAGCACTTAAACACTGTACCACTGGGACCCTTCATAAATCTAGATTTGAGGCAAGTCTTCAAGTCTCTCTGGGCCTGATTCTCTTCACCTAGAAGAGGCCTGGTGGCATACCAGCTAAGTACTTGCCTTTTTCCTAAGATGGTGGCAGTTCAAACCCACCCAACAAGTCCAGGGAAGAAGACGTAGTAATTTGGTCCCACATAAAACACTGTGGGAACATTGTAGGGAGTCTCCAGGGTGAAAAATTACGACCCCAAAGAACAACAAAAAAGGGTCATTTGCTTATAAGGCATATTGTTCCTAGTTCATAATGTTGTTAAATACTGTTGGGCTCTATTTTGCCCTAACGGCAACCTGGATTGATTCATTTGAATTGTGGAGATGAAGAATATTGAAAGTACTGTGAACGTCTAAAAGGACAGACCAGCCAGTCTTGCAAGAAATATGGCCAGTGTTTCTAAGAGGCTAGGATGGTAAGACTTGGTCTAACATACCTCGGCCATATTGTAAGGAGAGACCAGTCCCTGGAGAAGGACATCACGTTTGGTCAAATAGAGGGGCAGCAGAAAAAGAGGAAGGTTTTCAAGGAGATGAACTGATACCATGGTTGGGGCAATGGGCTCTGGCATGGGAACAATTGTGGGGATGGGCAGGACTGGGCAGCACTTCCTCTGTTATCTATAGGATCATTATGAGTCAGAGCGGACTCGATGGCATCTACCAACAACAATTCTCTGGATGACAACTCGGGGGGGTGGGGTGTGAGTGTGTGTGTGTGTGTCGGGGATTTTCTGGACGTGTGCCTGGGTAACAATGATAGAGTGCATAAGAGTATAAAAGGGCACAGAAACATATGTCACCCACACACCACAACCACCACAGAGTCAAATGTGGTGCCTTGGAACTCCAAGACCCTACACAGCCCCTGCTGGTTAGATTGGTGATCACCAGGACCCCAGGGGACGCATGCTTCTACCCAGTGGACTCTCCAATAGCAAGCGGTTCACAACCTCAACAAGCTTCTGCTGGACTTCACTCTGCCTTCAAAAAACAAGGATGCATTTCCATAAATGGGGGGGAGGGGGAGGTGGAGGTGCTTCCTTTTACCTGCTGTCTAATCTCATCAAACCAGCACCTTTGGAAAGAGGAAGTACACCAGGAGCTCCAGGGAGTGGGGGGATTGCAATGGTAATATTGGGTTCCTTCCAGAGGCTGGCAGTTAAAAGCTGAATAACTGATTCAGCAATGTTACACTCAAAACCTCCCCTCTGGGCAGAAAGAAATGCACATTTGAGCCTGGCAAACTCTCCTTAGATTGCAGATTTGATGCTGTAAGAAATAGCAAAGCAAAAAAGCATGATGTAGGAGGGTTTGGGAAGTGTGACTGCATCAGCTCTTTGAGTTGTTCAAGACCACCCCTGACTCCTGACATGAGGAGTGTAGTTGGCTGCCCGAACCACCCAGATCCACTCAAGGGGATAGGGACCACTTGGGGGTGGGGGGGGAGGGTTGTAAGCAGGCTTCTGATCCCAGAAAATAAGCTATGTGAGCTGGGGGTAAATCATTTGTCACAAAATGATTTGTCACAATTCTCACAAAAGCCCAGCTACATGTATACCCATGATCCCAGTTACAGGCAAGGAGATTGAAACCAGAGAAAGCTAGAAAGCAAATGAAGTTAGTCTTAGTCCCAGTAGATACTGTGTTCTGAAGCATGCGGTGTCTACAAAACACTGAGCCTAGCACAGAGAGACTATTGATAAGGGCTCCAAGTCAGCCCCTGTGTGTGGTGTCCCCAAACCACAAGGGAGGAGCCCCAGCCTGGTGCTGCTGTCCCAGGATCACCGATTGGGTATTCATGCATTGACTTTCAGATGCAGATCAGCAAAATGTCCTCCTAAGTTTGTCTTAATCTGGAAGCTCCACAGAGTTCTGCCCAGCACCATGGCAACACAAATGCCTCCTCTCACAAGTAAGTGCACACGAGGTGCTCTGGCAAGCAATCAAACTAAGGTCTCCCTCAGGGAACCACAGAACTCTACTACTGAAGGCTACTGCCCCCAGCATAGGTCTAGATCTCAAGAAACATCAGTTCCAGTGAAATCCACAGGACTAAAGTGACCCCCAAAAAGGACGGCACACATTATTAGCTCATCTAAGATAGGACTCCCTGCCCCCACGAGACTTTCATCCGTATTTGGGCGTCATCTTTAAAGTTAGCACGCAAATGCATAACCACTATGCTACCAGGGAGCCCGGCATCGTTTAAATAACCAAATGGTCTCCTTTCTTAAGAAGGCATCATATTATGGTCCATTACTGGCATCACTTTTGACTTCTATTGCTGGGGAAAAGAAAATCTCATTTCTCAAACACCAAGCATAGGTATTCTCCGACTTACACGACATATTGAGTTATGATGTCTACAATGTACTTTTTTTCTGTTTAATACATTTTTATTGTTAGTAATTAGGAACCCAGGGAGTGCAATACGTTCAGTGTTGGGTTGATAACCACAGGTGGGTGGATCAAAGCCACCAGCTATGATACAGGAGAAATAAGCCTGTTGTCTGCTCAGGTCAAGATGTGCATAGTCTGGGAAATTGGAAATTGACAAGATGGCAATGGGTTTAGTTTTTTTTTAAAACTAATTTTTCATTTTACTCGTGAGCAATCTGTAGTGGCTGCAATAATGTGCTGGACTCTAGTAACAATTGTGAGGATGGTGCAGGACCTGGCGGTGTTTCATTCTATTGTACAGTGGGTTTCACTGAGTCAGAACGGACATGACAAACACTTCATAACATAACTTGCTGATGTCATCAAATCGAAGGGTCCAGCCCCCAAAGACAATGACAGAGCGACCTTATATTCACAGGACTTGTAAACACTGATGGACACCTGCTGTGGCAAGCTAAGAAGTCCCCAGGTCAGGCTTGCTGGTTACGAATTTGAAGTTTTCCAAATCTCTCTTCAAGAGGTCAGCCTGAAGCTTGGGGCTCTGGGGTCCCCCTTAGTTCTGAGCTACTGGGTCCTATGGTTTCTTTCAGTTGCTAGGTAATTTTCTAGAATGACTCACAGAACTGATAGCAAGTGCTATGCCTATGATGTCAACTTTATTATACAGGACACCAAGCAGAACCAGTATAAGGAAGGGATTCATAGGGCAAGCTCTGTGTGCAGAACAGAATGATTTATCTCACTGTGTCTCCCCCAAATATATGCTAAACTTCTGCTGCTTGCTACATGTGGCATATGACTCTACATTTGGAGGTCAACCAAAGTAGGTCAAGGGGCTATTCTCCTTAAGGGTTATCAACGATCTAGAGCAATCATGCTATACAGTCTATCCCAATCTAAGAAGGGCCCACACCCTTCTGATAAGGATAATAGAAGACTATTTCCTTATAAGAGAGATAGGGAAGTCAAGCCCACCCAACTATGATCAGGGTTAGGTTGCCATATTGAGTCTAGGATCCCCCCTTCTTGTCACATGTATAGCCCCAGTCCCTCCCCTTCCTATTACGTGTATACCGCTAGCTCATCCCTTTCCTGTTACGCTTGTGCCTACTGGACATCCCCTTCCTGTGACATGCATGCCTATTGTAGATCCCCTTCCTGTGACATGTGGTTACCTGTAATCATGCCCACGAAGTAGATTTAAATCGTGGTGAGTAATAAACTTCAGCTCCCTCTGGTGCGCTCCCTCTGGAGCTCCCCAGCTTGCTCAGGAGCTCCTGGCTTCCTGCCCATGCCGAGAGTGTATCTGGCTGTTGAGATCCTGGTCACCCAGGAAGTGAGCAAGCTACCATGAAATGTGTCTGATTCCATTATTCCCATCTGTCATATTTTCATTTTATTCTCTCTCACAGTTTCTATGATTTTACTATAGTCTTTATTATTGCTGTACAATTGTGCCTACCAGATTGGTGATGAGGTGTTAGGGGCCAGTTCTCTGACAGCTCTGCCATCCCTAGATGCCCACTCCCGGCAACCCTTTGGGAGAGCGAACAACTGCTCCCTTGCGTTTCTGAGACTGTAAACCAGGATGAGAGCAGACTGTCACGCCTTTCTCCCTCAGAGGCTGCTAGGTCCAGACCTATCGCCCTTGGGTCAGCAGCTGTGTGCTTTGGCTACTATGCCACCAGGAAGCCCTACGGTCATTCTTGCCCTGTGCATAAGAATCCACTGAGGAACTTTGCAAGGGTACCCAAGACATCAATAAAGTCATATATCATATTTAAAATATTTCTATTGATGATATGCTAAAATAAAAATACATAGGGGTGGGGGTGAGATTGGGTTCCAGTAAACCCACTGTGGAGATTACTTCCACCAGTTTCTTTTTACATACCTAATTGCACAATTGGAAACATTAAAATGGCATGTATGCTTCCCATGTTACTTCTTAGGCATCTCGTTATGTCCTATCCCTTTCCTTTCTTAATCATTCCATCAGTCCATTACCATGGAGACTTCAGATAGCCCATTTGAGAGATGAGATCACTGAGGCACAAAGGATGGAAGGATTTTGCCCAAGGACGTTGAGACATGGAGTCCAGACAAGCTTTAGGGACTGACAACCCATCCACCCTGGATGCCACGATGTATCATATGTGTTCTTTTATTTCCTGTGCTGTGGAATTTACATAGGTTAAATATACATACTGGTAAGTAGCGAAGTAAACCAATGGCTACCTATTGTTTAATTAAAAGATCTATTATTTGCATATGGATCCAAGTTTTCCATGTGAGAAATAACCTAATGGAAATGTCCCGGGTATTACATCTTCCCCGGTGAGGGGCTATTCCATTATTAGTAACTAGCATAAGATACGTAACTCTGCATCTCTTCACAGGCAGCCCTTTTAAATCACGGGACTCTGCCTGCATTGGATGTCATTGTCCACCACTGGATAGAAGGAGTTTTGAGACTATGCCTTTGGTCGACCCATCTGAGTTGTTGCAAACTCACAGAAGCCACAGTGCTTGATTTCTGAGCATTTTGGTTTCACCTGAGTTGAGATTGCGGGAAGAAAATCTAAAATAAAACTGCTACCTCCTAAGGGGAGGTCCACAGCAGATTGAGATGTTAGATGGTGAAGCAGCAGCCAGAAACTGCTGCCTCTGACGCACCATGAAAGTCCAGATAACTGTATGTTAACTCATCTGTTAGCTAGCCTTGCTTCAGAAGATAACTCTGGACTCATGCTAATGCCAGAGAAAGCCACAATTAATTTTGCACAAATCAAGGAGACCCCAGAGGAGTGAGACACTTAGGAATTCAATTTACATCCACCATCTTTCCTTCTGTAAAACTGGCCAGCCTAGGAGTAAGTTGATAGCTGGTGAAATATAAAACAACACTTTCTGCAAGGAAGAATATATTCTGCTTTGTGCAATCAACAGCCAGCTGAAAGTCTGTATATAAATTGAATTTCTGATCAAGTTAATGATCTTCTCTAACTGCCTTAGAAATACTTCACTTTTACCTTAATCAGTGTTGGCATGTAAATTCCGCTGCATCTAAATAATTGATGACAGCAAACCGTGGCTTAAATGCACTAAATCTTGAAAAATGCGCTAATGCTTTTTGGAAGGAGATGGAGTGAAAATAAATGAACAGATCAGAATACAGCTGTGTAAACAGCTATGTAACTCAGACTACAGGTTTTCCAATGAGGAGGGGGAACAGGCAATGGGCGGGATGAGACTGAGAGCAGAAATAAACACACATAAAGAAAAATAAGGGAAATTAACTTCCTGTCAATGAAAGAACAAATCTGGAATATCAATAATGTTGTGCCATCGGGTTGGTTCTAATGCATGGCTATCCTATACTCAACAGACAGAATCACAGCCCTGTCCTGTGCCATTCTCACAACAGCCTGTTGTTTCGGCCACTGTGGGAAGGGTTCCTCCTTCTGTCAGCATCGGAGGACCCATGACTCCAAGGACATTCCATCCAATCCAATGGGAATGGGAGGAAATGAATTGGTTCTGAAGGAAGTCACATAATGATGATTCACGCTGAGATTTAACTCAAAGGAATGTGAGATTATGCCTCGTTCACTCGAATTCTGAACCCAGGAAGATGAGCTAACATGGAGACCTCCTGTTGACGTTGCCTAACAAGCAAACAAAAGCCAAGTCAATGGTCCTTGAGTTTATTGTAACACATAGCAACCTTAAACTCCCTCATACATCCTCATAGCAACCCTATGGGACAAAGAAGAGCTGCCCTGTGGGTTTCTGGCGCTCTGAGTCCCTAACGGGGACAAAAAGCCCTGTCTTTCTCCCTCAGTGGGCTGATGGCTTCAAACTGCTGACCTAGTGCTGAGCAGCCCAAGTTGGGCCAGAGATTTTTCAATGCCGTGATCTTTACAGAAGCAGGTGTTGAAGGTTGTTAACCTTCTAGTGAAAAGTCTATCGCTCTAACTACAGCACAACCAGAACTACTGAAACCTGTCTCCTAAACTCCAAACCACTGGCCATCGAGACAATTCCGACACATGGTGACCCTGTAGGACAGAAAAAAACCCTGCCCCTGTGGTTTTCCAATACTGTCACTATTTACAGGAGCAGAAAGCATCATCTACTTCCAGTGGTGTTTGAACCCCTAACCTTGTGGTTTCAGCCCACTGTGTAACTCACGGTGTCACCAGAGCTCTAAGCTTGTCTAGACACCCAAGTTCCCTGCCTAACACAGACTGAAAACTCTCTGAATGCCCGCCCCCCCCCCCCCCCACCAGTTTCGGATAACTGTGGGACACAGACAGATTATTCCCCAGGTTAACCCATGGTCAATGTCGGTGCACTGGCAGGTCAACTGCTTACAGGGTATCTCCCTGAGGGTGTCAACCATCCAGAGCAATCAGAGTCTATAGTCTGTCCCACCTTCAGTAGAGTCCACTCCTTGCTGATGAAGACAGTGGATTGTTCTCCTGAAGGAGAGCCCAAAGACAAGGTCAAGCCAACTCCAGGAGGACCAAGGTTGGGCTGCCCATCTTGTCACATGTCCCCCTCCTATTGCATGTATACCTGGTATGTCTGTGGTTACCTATAATCAGGGGTAGTTGTACGCCCCTAAATGTATATAAGCTGTGATTGGAAATGTATTTGTGCTCTCTGCACAGACTTGGCTGCTGAGATCATGGCCATTTGGGAGATGAGTGATTGTGTGCCTTATCTTTTCGGATAAATCTTTAGTTTTACACATCAATTACATAACCACCCGGTGGACTCGTTTGATTGTGGGGTCTGGTAACCCACGGGATAACCAGAGTGATCTTGGTGCTTCTTAACATGTGAGCATGTTGAAGCGGAAGGACACTCTTGCTTTTGAAATAGTCTCATCCAGCAAAAAGAAAGTTTCAGGGTCTGATGGGTAGTACCTGGCTCTTCTGCATGAGGTCTTTGAGCTGGAGGCATTGGCACCACCTGGGGACTCTTTAGAAATGCAGAGTCACAGGCCTGGCCAGGACTGCTTGGCCAAGTCTGTGTCCTTCACAAGTTCCCCAGGTGGTGTGCTGGCTGGTGAAGGTTTGAATAGCTTTCCTCCCTCCTAGACGACCCTTGCCAAGGTTGTTAAACAAAAATGAAAAGCAAGACACCCAGAGACACTTTATCCTCCTTACCTCTCCTCGGCCTGGCCTGAATATCAGAGCATGAATTTGAAATAAATAGCTATACTGAAAGTCAGGCCAGAAAAAAAGAAGAAAGACAATACTCTATGCAATTCATAACATGCCTCGATTTGGATGCAACGGCCTCAGATGCCGGTGGAAGTAGGGCACTAAATAATGAAGACCCAGTAAGAATCTATGTATTTGAATTATGGTGTTGGCAAAGCCTATTGAGGTACCATGGACTGCCAAAACGGCAAGTGAATCTGTCTTGGAAGATGCACAGTCAGAGTATGCTAGAGAGGCAAGGATGGTGAAACTCCCTCTTAACGTACTTTGGACTGTCCAGAGAGACCTGGAGAAGAGCATCATGCTTGGTAAAGTAGAGGCCCAGCTGATATGAAGAAGGCCCTCAATGAGACGGATTGACACCGTGGCTACAGCAATGGGCTCAGGCATAGGGCCTATTGAGAGGAGGGCAAAGGACTGGGCAGCATTTCCTTCTGCTGTGCAGAGGGTCGGAGGGTCACTGGGTCCAAAGCGACCAATGGCATTTAACAACAACATCACTTAATTTCTTATTTCTGAACTGGGATAGACTTAGATGAAAGAGTGAGGCCAGAAATCCAAGTGAACAAGAACAGCCCCTTTAGGATTATTATTATCTTTCACCTGTGATCATTTCAAAGAAAGCCAAACCCTCATAGTGGATTACTTACAGTGCTCAAATGCTAATCAGTCATTTAAACCCACCTGCTGCTCTGAGAGAAAAATATGTGACTGTCAGCTGATAGGCTTTGTGACCCCCACAATGGCAGTTTGTGGTGGTCATGTATTCAAGATGTCAATTCCATGATTGAGAGGGAGAGGTGGAGTCTAGCCTGTTAATCTGGAGCTAGCCATTGAGTAGCCAATGAGGCCTCCTGTGGCCATGGCTTTCTCCTGAGACTTCTGGGAAATCTCGTGATATTTCCCCCATGGAGATGAGAGGCCATCTCCCCAGTTGTTGGGAGGCAGTCTCCGAGATGACAAACTACAGACAAGACAAGATGGCAGCTGTCTGAAGAGCTGGAGGAGCTGCAGGAGAAGACACATGATCTTATCCTGATGGAACCAGTGATGGAGCCAGACCTCTGAAGCTGGAGAAGCCACATGGAGATCCCTGCCAGCACTGAGTTGCTTCTACCACCACTGGATGCTGTTGAAGGACCCTGAGCCCTGGAAGCAAAGAGCCATGGGGAGACCTCTGTAAGTGCTGGGGTTCCACACTCACAGGTCTGTGACTTTGTGAGTCGGAAGGAGACTTTAGAGATTGGTATCAGGTATATGGGCTAATATTGGACTTATGACTTTAAACTGGACTGGGTTGGGATGCTTTCTCAATGTTCCATTCCTCTTGAATATAAACCTTACCCTTATATCCACATACGTGTCTGCGAATTTGTTTCTGTAGTCTACCCGCCACGACAGCTGGGTTTGTGAATGTGCTGAAGGCCATGGTTTGAAGCCTGTGCTGCTGCCTTCACAGTCCCAGGTTGCAGCATTACCTTGCATATATGTCCTCCTACTCAAAGAAGACATCGGACAAGGTACAATGGATGTTTGAGGTGCTAAGTCATATCACATCAGCAGTGGGCATGAGCTACTTAAGGTAGATCAGCAGAACAAGTCCCATGAACAGAGAGAGCAGGTACCTTGTTTTACCTGTGCTGTGCTCTCAGAAAACCCGAGAGGGCAGCTTTTTAAAACAGAAACACGCATCACACTTCTAAAAGCAAAGAGTTCAAAGGTAGGGTGTAGGAAGCATAAGTCCCCCTTCTGTCTACTCTAGAAGAAAAGTCTTGCTGGTCTCCACCAAGCATTGCTTGGTCCTCCTTGGATCCTAGATTCATCTTAACAGTCTTTATTCCTTTTGTGTAACTCTCTGTCTGAAACTCCCCTCCTTTTTTAGAAGACACCACTCTGAAAGGGTAAGACCCCACTCTGATCTGATGTCCTCTCAATCTTCACTGATGACACCTTCAAAGAAAGACCCTACAGCCAACCAAGGTCACGTTCACAGAGATCAACCATCTTACTGCCAATGGGTCCAAACGGAATCATGGTGACCCTGAAGGACAGAGGAGAACTTCCTTTAAGGGTTTCCAGAGGCTGACAATCCTTATGGGAACAGAAAGCCTCATTTCTCTCCCAGGTAGTGGCTAGTGGATTTGAATTGCTGACCTTGTGGTTAGCAGGCCAATGCCTAACCCACTATGCCACCTGGGCTTGGGAAATCAACCGATCTTGTGAGGGGACACCATTCAAACCACAACACTAAGGCACTCTCTGTTCAAGCTATGCTTCTCTGGCAGGCTTGTATTCCAAATCTTTCACTAGAACACCGGCGTCCAAGAGAAGCAGATGCAGTGCTAGGATCTACAACAGGATAGAAGACTTGGCATCCTAGGTGGGCTGAGGAGCAGGAAAACCAACCCCAACAGGGTGAATAAAACAGCAGCTGCACGTCGTTCCGAGCCAGGCTGCAATGCATCCGTGGAAAGCAGATTCCAACTCTGCAGCTGTCCTATGTTACTAACTACACTTCTTTCCTTAAACACCCAAGCTGTTTAAGACTCTGAACCTCATCAGACACAGCAGATTAAACAAGTGAGGTGCTTCATAGCTAGAGAGGCCACTCCACATGCCTAAGGCTGCGGGAGGAGCGGAGAGTCTCATCTGCTGTGCAGATGACAGGATTTTTACCCTGTGGCTCTTCCATGTCTTAGAACATGTCAGATGGGAAGACCAGTGCCTGGAAAAGGATGTCATGCACGGTAAAGGGAAGCCCTCCAAGAGATGGACTAACACAAGGGCCATCAGGATGGAATCAAACATTCCAGAAGGCATAAAAACCAAGATGAAATTCACTGGCAGGAGTCAAGAGACTGTCCTGCCGACTCACAGAGAGCCTATCTGGCAGGGTAGAACAGCGACTGTGTGTTTCTGAGACTGTAGATTTCTGTGGGAGTAGAAAACCCCATCTCTATCCCTACAAATGACTTAAGACCAGGCACGTTTTTGTTCTTCTGTACATAAAGCCCTCATGAGTTAGAATCCATCTGGATTAATCTTGTCATTAAGTCCGTGCAAGGTATGGTCATGTTATATGTGAGGAGGCTTCAAAGAGCTCACAGAAAAGTCCCATGCCCTTTTTGTTCCATTTCTCCATGAACTTCCTGAAGCTCCCTCCTACAGCTAAGTAATA
>PVJH01009695.1:0-77607 GCA_004026705.1 Nesogale talazaci | reverse complement strand
CAGAGGCTTTTTTTTAATAGTGAAATTATTTGAAAGTATTTTGGCAGTGGCAGAAAGTAGGACTGAGGAAGGAAGGTAGTAGAAAGGGAACAAGTTCAGTGGGAAATGAGGGACACTGGCTTCTTCTCTAACACAATTGGTAATATAGTGACAAAAAACTCAAGAGGGAAAGATTTGTATTGAACTTCAGGAAATATTTGGGCTGGACTCATTCGAGTATAGGACAGTAGGACTACTTCCAATTCCTTTCCAAAGGACTTGAGTGGAACGAGAATAATATGGAATGCAAACTGAGAAGGAGCCATAGACATTGAGGGTGTGCTATATGTAAGATACTGTTATATGCACCTACTACATAGGTAATGTATGCTCTAGGACCCTTGATTTAATCATTTAATATCGACCCACTTCCTATGGGAAAAAAAAAGACACAGGGAGTTTCAGGAGTGTGTTTAAGATCCCAGCGTTAATTAATGGTATACTTTGGATTCCAGTACAGGAAGTATGACTTCAGACACAGGCAACTGAAAACCAGGGAAGTAAGTTATCCAAAGTGACTAAATAGCACACTCAGATTTTTTCCCCATTTGACACCTGCTGCTGCAAGTTGAGGTAGTTTTATTATCTTCATTATGTAGCCGATAAAAGTGATGCCTAGAGAAATTCGTGATCTGATCATGGTCCGGTATTTGTGAGACTTAACTTTCTTGCTTTAGAATACTAGAATCTGGTGTTGCAGTGGTTACACATTGGGCACTGTTCAAGGTGAGCAGGGAAAAGATAGGTCTTTCTACTCTTAGTTAGTTTGAGGAACCCACTGGTGTGGTTCTACCCTGTCCTGTAGGGCTGTTATGACTCAGTATCAACTCAATGGCGGTAAGGTTTTTTTTAAATTAAAATTTGCAAACAGCTTTAGACCTATGTTAAAGATAACAAGAATATTCATTAGACAGATGGGCATGTTCACTTAATTGAGGGCCTATGTGACGTGTTCAGAAAACTAACCACAGATTTAAAAAATATATACTATAGGAATGTCTTAGCGCCCTAGGGCTGCTGAAACAAAATACCACAAGTACTTTAAATAACAGAAGTGTATTGTCTCTCAGTTCTTGTGGCTGGAAGTCTAAATGGGGGTATTGGCCATGTTGATTCCTTCTGACGGCTTTGAGAGAGATATGGTTCTGTGCCTCTTTCCTAACTTCTATGGTTGGCTCTTGGCAATCTGATTTGCACCTGCCTCCATTATGACAAGGCTATTGTGCCTTTGGTTTGTATATTCTCCTTGGAAGACATTACTTATATAAGGTTAGAACTCACCATATTCCATGTGAAAAGACCCTATTTCCAAAAAAGTCACATTTAAAGGACCCAGAGATGGGACTTCAACAAAACTTTGGGGGGGACAGGGGGAAAGGGGAACACAATTAAATCCATAACAAGAAACTATTTAATGTTTTCACTGGGTCACCTGTTTCACAGTGCTGGTCACTAGGCAATATTCAGAGAAATCCTGGTAGTTCAGTGGTTCAGTGCTGAGCTTCTCAATGAAAGGTTGGCAGTTCTATAAAAAATATAGCATCTTGGGTCTTAAAGGCTTGTAAATAAACAAGTGGACATCTAGCTCAGAAGCAACAAAGTCCACATGGAAGAAGCACACCAGCCTGTGTGACCCTGATGTATTGAAGGGATTAGGTATCAGGCATCAAAGGGCTAAAAATTGTATCATGATAGATGAGGGGAGTACAGATTGGGGACCCAAAGTCCATCAATAGGTAAAGTGGCAGCCTCTTACAGAGGGGTTGTAGGGAGAAGGCAAGTCAGTCAAAGTACAATGTTGTAATGAGATATGCAACTTTCCTCTAGTTCTTAATGCTTCCTCTCACCCACCATCATGATCCCAATTCTACCTTACAAATTCAGCTAGACCAGAAGATGTACATTGAAGCCCCAAACAAGGGTAATTCAGGACAGATGATTCCATTCAGGACCAGGGGTGAGAGTGGTGATGCCAGGAGGGTGGAGGGAAGGTGGAGTAGAAAGGGGGAACCTATTGCAGGGATCTCCTATGACCTCCTGTCTGGGAGAAGTGGGTGAAGGGATACATTGGACAGTATACGAAGATAAAATAATGACAATTTGTGGATTATTAAGGGTTCATGGGGGAGGGAAAATGAGGAGGGAGGGGAAATATGGGGAAATACGGGGGCCTAGGTAGAAGAAGGATGATTCGAGATTGATGATGGCAACCAATGTGCAAATGTGGTCTGCATACAATTGATGTGTGTATTGATCGTGATAGGAGCTGTATGAGGCCCCAGTAAAATGATCTATTTTTTTAAAAAGTTGGCGGTTCAAATTGTTCTGCTGAAAATTGAGGATGCAATCTGCTTCCTCCTTGATTTCCAGCTTGGGGACCCCTATGGGGCAGTTTGACTCTGTCCACAGGGTTGTTGTGAGTCAGCATCCATCTGACAGCTATGGCCTTCTTGTGCAACATGCTTGGATCTGAAATTGCAACAGAAGAAGGAAGCTACATATGTGACTTATATGCATTAGTCAGATAACTGAAAAAAGCCCAAACCAAACTCAAGCCATCGAGTCAATGCCAATTTAAAGTGACCTTGTAGGATAGGACAGAACTGTCCTATCTTCAAACTCAAAACTATTACTCCAGGAGTATCTTAGTGTCATATTTATAATTCAATAGGCTATCAATATCTTATATTAATGACTTTATTCATCTTTACAAAAATATAACTTTCTACTTCACCTGTCATTTGCAAATGTATAATGAATTTTGAAGATAAGCACAATGATTGAGACACATTTGTCTTCTTCTCATAATTCAGTGCTTTCTTGACCCAACATGTATCTCGTGGATTCTTGCTAAATCATTGAATGCTGAGAATATGATGATGTTATTCTGCCTTTCTAGTGAGCTTTCTCAAGGCCTGCTTCATGTCCTTGTTCCTAAGACTATAGATGAAAGGGTTCAGCATGGGAGTAACGACTGTATAGATGACAGTGACCACACGGTCCTTTGTCACCGAGTAGGTGGATGAGGGGCGAATGTACACAGATATGATGGTTCCATAGAATAACGCCACCACTGTGAGGTGGGATCCACAGGTAGAGAAGACCTTGTACCTGCCTCCTCCTGAAGGAACCTTCAGAACAGCACGGGCGATGAAGACATATGACACAATAATGAAGATAAAGGGACTCATGATTACAAAGGAGCCCTCTGTGAAGGCCAGCAGTTCATTGACAGAGGTATCAGAGCAGGAGAGCGTTAGCAGTGGCTGGACATCACAGAAAAAGTGATGGATGATGTTGGAGCCACAGAAGGAGAGGCGGGCCATGAGAACGGTGTGGGTGAGTGAGTGGAGGTGGGACACCACCCAGGACGCCACCACCAGCAGGAGACAGCGCCTGGGGCTCATGGTCGTGGTGTAATGCAGTGGGTTACAGATGGCCACATAGCGGTCAATGGCCATGGCAGCCAGAAGGAAACTGTCAGTGATACCAAATGCCACAAAGAAATACATCTGCATGAGACACTGGGCAAAGGGGATGATCTTTCTCTGAGTCAACATGTTCACTAACATTTGTGGTACAATAACAGTTGTGAAGCAGATATCAACCAGGGAGAGGTTGGAGAGGAAGAAGTACATGGGAGTGTGGAGGCGGACATCTCCTCGGATGGCTGCAATGATGACTGAGTTACCAACCACATTGATCAGGTACATGGCCAGGAAAATGGCGAAGAGCCAGAGCTGCTGCTTGGGGTCAGTTGTCAGCCCCAGGAGGAGGAATTCAGAGAGGTGACTCTGGTTTCCTTTTGGCATTGCTGCTCTGCAATGAAAATAAACCAATAAGTGAAAAAAGAAAGAAAGAAAGATGTAACTAGCCAAAATAAGGGGTATTACAACTGCCCTGGTAGAGATAAAGAGAATTATGACAGGATATCAGGGACAACTTTATGACAATAAACTAGATAATCTAGGTGAAATGGACAGATCCTTAGAAACATGTGAGATACTCAAGCTAACTCAAAAGGAAAGAGAAGACTTCAACAGAAACAGAACCCAGGAAGAGATCAAATTTTGACTAAATGTTTTCCAAAAGGAAACTTCCTTGACCAGATAGCATCAGTAGAGAATTCTGCCAGGCAGTTAGACAATAATTGACCCCAAAACGCTATAAAATCTCCCAAAAGACAGAGAAAGAAAGAATGCAGGTATCCTTTTTGAAAATTTGTTTTAAACCATTTTATTTTTATGGATGTTATGCATTAGGACTATTTCAGTATTTGAAGGAAATTGTAACAGAATCTTTACCTTTAAGGGAAAAAAATGAATGAAACTCACCTTTAGCATCTATTTTAAAAGAGGAACCCACGTCCCAAGCAATGAGAGTGACTCCTTCCTGAGAACTTGACACTATCTCAGTTCCAAATCACCATAGATTTGAACTGTGTAAATGAATACAGTGTTACTTTTATTTTAGATTTTATGCATTACTTGGTAGGGATCGTTAGGTTTATTTTTTATTATTTTGATGCTAAAAATTTTCCCCATAAAATTAATATTAATTGTTTTTTTCCTTTATAACACTTCAGCTTCCAGAAGATCTTATAGGCATTTGGGTAGTGGGGGAAATCTGTCCTCCCCAATTCATTCTATGAACTACACATAACCCTGATACCAAAACCAGTCAAAGACACTATAAGAAAAAGAAAATTATAGATCAATATTCCTTATTAATATAAATGTAATAATCCTTAACAAAACACTAGTGAGCAGAATCCAACAGCATATTTAAAGAGCCACACACAGTGACCAGGTGAGATTTCTTTCTAGGAATGTAGAGATAGTTCACCATTAGAAAACAAAGCCCTGTATCACACCAACTCAATAGAGTAAATGGAGAGAGCCATATGGCCCTATACATGGATACAAAAAAGAGTATTTGATAAAATCCAATATCCTTCTTTTGATGAAATTCCTAAGATATTGGAAAAGAAGAATAATTGCTCAATGTGATTCAGGACATCTTTTTTTAATTAAATCATCTCATTGAGGGCTTGTATAACTCCTTTCACAATCCATTCATCTAGTGTGTCAAGCACATTTGTATATTTGTTGCCATCATCATTCTCAAAACATTTGCTTTCCACCTGAGCCCTTGGTATCAGCTTCTCACTTTCTCCCCTCTCTCCCTTCCTCCATAATATACTCTCAACCAGATGTCTTAAACAAATAGAAATGAAAAAAGAAACTGCACAGGCCTTTTAAAGGCGCTGCAAATAGGTGAAGTAGATCTACTACTTGACTGTGTTACAATGTTATGGAAATAGGATTTACAGGATATTTAAAATGCAATTTCACAGAATGTTTGCAAACTTTTTAAACTTAAAGTTATATTACACATAAGCTTTCTTAAATGATAAAATTTAATTGATATTCAAGTATTTGTAGATGAAGGAACCATCAAGTAATAATCACCTACCACAAGAAAAGTCTATCAAAAACTTTAAAATTCTCTACCAGTAGACGAAAAAAAAAATGGTCAAGATTTGATAACTGCGTAGGATCAAATTTATACAGGCAAGTATTTGCCATTTATCTAAAAACATTCATTCTTCTTCAATTACACTTTGAAATATTTTATTTTTTAAAATCATTTGATTCGGGGCTCATACAACTCTCAGCACAATTCATTCTTACATCTATTGTGTCAAGCACATTTGTACATGTGTTGCCCTCATCATTCTCAAAACATTTGCTTTCTACTTGAGCCCTTGGTATCAACTCCGTGTTTTTCCCCCTACCTCAATGCCTCCCCCAAACCAACCCTTGATAATTTATAAATTATTATTATTTTGCCATGTCTCACGCCGTCCAACATCTCCCTTCATCCACTTTTCTGTTATCTGTGCGCTAGGGAGGAGGTTATATGTAGATCCTTATAATGAGTCCCCCCTTTCTACCCCACTTTCCCTTCAGTCTCCCAGTATTGACACTCTCACCACTAGTCCTGAGGGTTCATCTGTCCTGGATTCCCTATGTTTCCAGTTCCTATCTGTACCAGTGCACACTATCCAGTCCTGCTGGATTTGTAAGGTAGAATTGGGGTCATGATAGTGGGGTGAGGAAGCATTAAAGAGCGAGAGGAAAGTTGTATGTTTCATTGTTGCTACACTGCACTCTACTGACTCTTCTCCTCCCAGCGACCCTTCTGTAAGGTGATATTTAGTTGTCTACAGATGGATTTTGGGTCCCCACTCTGAACTCCCCCTCATTCACAATGAAATGATTTTTTTTTGTTCTTTGATGATTGACAGAACACCTGTTTGTTTGTTTTTTTACTTAATGGAGAAAGACAGAACTCTCCCCTTGAAATGGAGAACAAGACAAGGATACCCACTCTCACCACAGCTATTAAATATTATATTAAAATCCCTAGTCAGAGCAATAAGACAAGAAAAAGTGTCCAGATTGGGAATGAAGAGTTAAGATTATGTATATTCACAGACAATATAATTTTATATATAGAAAATTCCAGAGTTTATAAGGAAACTTCTAGAGCAAATAGAAGATTTTAGCAAGGCTTCGGAATCCCAGTTCAACTAATAAAAAACCTTTGTGGTTCTGTAACAAATACTAAGACATCTGAAATGGAAATTTGGGAAGTAATTTCATGAATAATACTATCTAAGAGTATAGAATATCAGGCCATAAAGGGCAGTAAGTCTATCTGATGAAAATGATAAAACATTGCTGGAAGAGATTAAGAAGACAAACAGCTGGGAAAATGTCCATATTCATAGGTTGGAAAACTTAATGTAAGATGTCAACACTATTCAAAGCAATCTGTGAATTAATTCAATATAATCTGAATAAAAATTCCAACAGTCTTTATCATGATAGAAAAAGAAATACTAAAGGTTATATGAAATAATTAAAGACCCCGAATATGTGTACCTAGAACAATGTTGAAAGAGATGATCAAGGTAGAAGGACTCATTTATAACATACTGCACAACTAAAGAAAGTGTTCTAATATCATAATGCATAGATGGTTTGTACACATCAGACACTTTGTAGAAGAAAGATGAATCCATCTATATCTGTAAACTCTAAAGAAATTGGAATAGAAAAGAAATTGTTCATTATGAATCAGGTTATATATGAAAATATATGTAAAAACCCTCAACAAAATACCTATAAAGCAATTATATTCTCTCTTACAGGGACACTAAGAGTCATAATTGACTAGACTGCAGTGGGTTTACATGGGTTTATACAAATATAATAACCCAAACAGCCTAGTACTAGCTGGAATAGATTAATAGAATAGAATTGAGAGTCCAGAAATAAATCCACATATCTATGGTCAACTTATTTTTTTAAAGATGCAAACTTCATTTGATTGAAAGAGAATAATAAATAGTGCTAGGAAATTGGATTCCCACAAATAGGAAAATGAATGATTCACACCATACCAAAAAAAAAAAAAACAAATGAACAAACAAGCAAACAAATGAAAAATAGGTTAAGGACCTAAATGTGTAAACAAGACCCCTAAACTCCTTAGATTAAGTCAAGGTAACATTGTCAGGCCTGCCTTTCAAAACTGATCACCTAAGAAAATAGTAAAAGCTCAAACAGGAAAAGATGAAATCAATAAATAGGATCATATAAAAATGAAAAACTTTTAATCCATAAAAACTTCAACAAAAAAGTGAGAAGACAAGTTACCAACTGGGAGAATATTTTTTGATAACCAGGTATCTGACAAGAATCTAATAACAAAAAACATAGGTCCTGACAACTTACACACACACACAACCATAAAACTGGCAAAGAGCATGAACTGATGTTTAACCAAAAAAGTGTATTCAAATGGCCACCCAATATATGAAAAGATGATTAGTGTCATTAACCATCAGAGTGATATAAATCAAAATCACTATGAGATACCATTACACTTCCATATGGATGTCTAAAATAAAAGATAGATGGTAGATGATAGATAGATAGAACAACAAATGTTGGTCAGGATGTGTGGAAATAGACCTTACATATTGCTGGTGGAGAATGCAGAATGGTACAACCACTGTGGCAGTTCCTAAAACTACGACAAATAGAACTATCATTAGACTCAGCAATTCCACATCTAGGTAAAGATCCAAAAGATCTGAAAGCAGAGTTTCCATCAGAGACTTGTAGACCAATGTTCAAGGCAGACTTATTCACAATGGCCAAATGGTGAAAGCGACCTAAATGTCCATCAACGATTGAATGTATGAATAAAACATGGTGGATTTGTACAGCTAGTAGGAGAAATGAAGTCTTGCTACAAACTAGAATGTGAATGGTGCTTCAAGACATTTTACTGAGTGAAATAAGTCATTCACAAAGGGACAAATATTACGTAGCTTCACTTATACAGGAAGACAAACAAGAAAAGGCTAACTATACCTAGACCCGTTTATTGGGAGTGGAAGAGAAGAGAAAAAGGAGTTCACAGTCATGGGAAAATTAAATTTACTAGGGGTAGCATTTCACAGTTGAATGTAAATGCTGTCAATAAGTCACACACCTATAAAAAGTTGAACCAACAAAAGTTGTATAGTAGATACATTTACAGCAATAGCAACAAAGTAGCTGTTGAATCTGTTTATGCAAATAGTTTCATGGGGAATCCCAGTTAATTGTCTGAATAATATATTTAGGGTTTATGTCCTACCTCCTAGTTTGTTGTATAGTGCCTGCATCTTAAAAACTTGGTCTCTTCATCTGGACTAACAGAAGAAGGACTAGGAGGAAGATATGCAGAGTTTATTAATTGTCTTCATGAAAAATTGCATCCTGTGCCATGATATTAGTGATGGCTGGCTACTATACTAGATAGCTAAGAGAGACATCATATTAGTACAATAATATAATATAGGAAAATTATGGCACTAAGAATCCAAAGGGGAAAGGTAAGAGTGTTGGTCGCATTAGGCAACTGGCTCATTATATGGGGATAATTAAAGAGAGTTATCTTTTACATAATGTATAAAGGTGGTGTGTCTAAATGAATTATGGATTTATGTGTGATTCCCAAAACTAGAAAGTAAATAAAATGAACTATAGTGATTGTCTATGATCAATAAGAGAAATAACCTCTTTTCTTTTGGTGGGAGAGAAATAGCTTACACTTCCAGGCTAAAAAAAATTCAAAGGGGGAAAAGATTACATATTTATGAATAAGGAAAATAGACCTAGAATAATATATACCATGTCTAACAGATGTGATATTTATGCCTGGAATATTGAATAGTCACTTTCCCATAGAAGAAAAACATAAGATCCCCAACAGTGAAATGTTCAAGGTTCTTCCTTTTAAACCAAAGAAATTCTGGTTATATATATATTGGACAACTACGTAAAATAATTAAAGATATAGCTGAAATTATATTAAATAGCAGCTCTCTTTCCCCTGGGGATATTGAGTTCCACTGAGAGCAAGATTTACCCAACACCACATAGTTATCAATGGAGGCTGTACGACAACTCAGGTCTTATCAGGGATTTGCTTTCCTTTTATCATTCACTCTGCTGTGTCATCTCACAGCTCCTGCTATTCTAAAGGTAGTCAGAAGTTGTGGTGGATCCATGGAATGTAGGACTTTTCTTGGCAGGTCCACCCAAAAGTAACAGAAACTGTTGACCTCAACTGTTAAACACTTTGTCCTTGGATCTCATCCACATAGATTTTATTCTTTCTGATTTATGTAAATGAAGGGACAGGGAAGCGGGAAGACTTGTAGTATTGGAAAGTCAGGCAAAGGCAAATAAGAGACTTCATATTAAGTGTCAAGTGATGTGACTGAGCCTCAGATTTCATCATTGTTTAAAGAGGACAGGATACAAAATGAACCCTCAATTTCCACCAGTTCGAGATTCTAGGATTTGGGCATGAAAATGGAATTGATCATGACTACTTACTCAGGAACGAGATGGTGACCTTCAGGGTTACCATTCGATGGTCCTGACATCTTCTCCTCAGCCTTATTGATCCTGGCAATTAGGGAAGAAACAAGGGCTGAGACGGTAGAGGGAGCTTTCATATCAGGCGAAGAAGGAAAAAGCCCTAGACCTGGTAAGGAATACTAGGATTCACACCACGGAGGTTTTCATCTCAGCCACTTCTCTCTTTTCATTTGGAGAAGTAACCTTTCACTGTAGGCCCAGATATCAGGGTCATGAGACTTACTCCCATCTGCAGCTACCATCACGGGTCCCTTCAGTTTTCATCAAATGATAAGGAAGGGGTGGGACCCTTGAAGATGTGATTGCCTTTCCTGTAACCTTACTCTAAAGAGACAGGCAGTCTTTCCATCCACCATCCCCAGGGAACTTATTAAGGAGGGAGGCTTGGGAGAGGAGAAGAGACTGCAAAAATGGGATTCCAGGGTGACAAGTTTTCTTTGAATCTCAGCTAATTAGTGGCTTATTACCATTGAGGGAGTCCCTGGATGTACAGACAGTTAAGTTCTCTGCTAGCAACCAAAATACTGGTGATTTAAACCTTACTCAAAGTGCTTTGGAAGAAAGACCTGGTGATTATTTCCAAAAGGTCACACCTTAGAGAGTGAGTGCAGTTTGACTCAGCACACATAAAAACTCTCCAGTAACCAGAACCAACTCTACAGCTCTTGGCTTTGGTTCTTAAAATTGTGATCTTGAAGAAGATTAAGACAGAAAAGATTTGAGTCAAGGACTATTCCATGATGTTGGTGAGCATGCATAATGCCACAGAAAAGATCCTGGCCTCAGAGGGAAGAGTCCTGGGCTTTGGCCAACCAACCTGTGGCCTGTCACTTGGGGCAAACTCCTAAGTCCTTTCAATTTCAGTTTCCTCACCTGTAACATGCAGCTAGTAGTGCCTGCACTATAGAAGTCTGCCTGGTGATTTCAAGAAGCCCAGAGAGAAATCTGCACATATAATAACAATCATTACTTGAAAAATCTTTGCTTCCTGTTACCACGATCCTGTGCTCTACTGGTCTAGAGGTCTTAGTCACAACTGGAGGAATTTCTCACAGGAACACAATCATTTCAGCTATTTGAACTAACATATTGGTCAGTACCAAAATATTAGTAAATTCAACCCAATCCAAAAGTATCTTCCTTTTTCCCTTTAAAAACTCCCACAAATATTCTCCATCTCTCTGTTGCTATACTAGGCAATGTCTTGTAGCTCTTTTGTTGCCTATGGCATCTCTGAGGGGAAACTTGGTACTTCTCCCCCTGGTTCTGCCATGATTTGAGTCTAGTTATAGGTCCAGAGTCTAAGAAAGTTGAAAGAGATTTGTCTTGAGGAAAGTTAGCATTAGCCTGCAAGATCACTCTTTCAGAGAAGGATGTGAACTTGTAGCAAGAAGGAAGGCCTGTACCTTAGGATAAAGGACTGGTAATGTCCTTCAACAGAGAGAAGAGATAGAAGATACTAACAGTTATGGATTGACTTGTATTGCACTCCCCCCAAAAGATATATTTAAGTTCAAATCCTTGTACTTGTGAATGTGATCTTATTTGGGAAAATAGGGTCTGTCTTTAAAGATATTATCAGTTATGAGATCACGATGGAATGGAGTAAGAATCTTGCTCATGGACTGGTTATGTCCATGTATAGAGGGTCACACACAGGAGAAAGACCCTATGTGAAGATCCATCTATAAGTCGAAGAAAATGAAAAAAATGCCTAGAGCTTTCAGAAGCAGAAAGAGACAATCTAGGATTATCCCTTGAAGTTGACAGACGACATAGAGACAGATTCACAGACACAGACAGATAGACTTGTGCATGCTTGCCAAGAGAACAGCATTAAATCCAAATTTCCAATCTCCAAGCTCAGAGCCAATACATTCTCATTACATAAGAATCAAATACATTTTTATTCTTTAAAGTCACTCACTTCAGGGGATGGTGCTGTGGCAGCCTAAGAAGCTAAGGCCCTGACCACGGAGATTCAATGACACTTGAGATTTTTATGTACTCAGATTCACTATATTCAACGGAAGAGCTCCAATTCTAGCTTTCAGGGGATCACTCTCAAGCTATACTTTCATAGGAAGGACAAGATTATGATTTTAATTTTCATCATAATTCAGTCACCCTACGGTACACTTCTGGGTTTGGAGTTTTAGAAATAGGAACTTTATGGCACAAGAAAGAAAGATTAAAAATAAACAAAAAAACAACTGGGGAGAAAATGACAAGTTTTGGTTTTCTACCAATGACCTGAGTTTGGAATTTACAGTGCCAAATTCATCATACTCTTTGCAAGACTCCACACAATGATCTGAAGCAGCTAGTTCATCACATTATCCTTGTGCGCTTTATTTCCCTTACAATATTCTATCGTGAAACCCATGTAATTTCCCAAACAATTCCTGCTTTCTCAGGGAATTTCAGTGATTGTAAATAGGGTATCACTGGACATGACAGATTTGTTATTAATTAACATATTTATACTTATAAATATATTTAAACATGGCTAAACTGTTAAAGTTTTCATTAGTTATGAGGCTGTTATTGCCTTCTTATGTAAGTAGAGTGAAGAATAGTCAGATTCTCATATTTAAGTTTCCATTTTTTTGAAACCACACTTGGAACTGAAAATAGTACTAGTCATTGAGAAAACCAGATGCTGCTATGAGCTCCTAATACAATGAGTTTAATAATGGAATGTGGAATTTACAGAGCTGTTGGAAGAATGAGCGAAGCAAAGATGAATGAGAAGTTGTCGCTGACGATGTTTTCCTGAAACACCAAAGCAGATGGTCTTCAAAAGCTTTTCCTGAGATGCAGCATCTTTTGAGACTATCTAAGAAGCTTATAGCCATGGCTGAAAGTGACAAAGCAGGTGTTATTTCACCCTACTGCAGCTTTGACTTTCCTCACTGGACATTTTCCCTGCACGGAAGTCCTCTTTCATGCTCCACTTGGATTTCAACAACCCAAGTCAGAATTTCCACTTCTCGGGCATAGTTTCCCAGAAAGCTGCTGTAAATCTTTCTGGCCATGTATGTCTGTTCATATATAGGGTTTCACCTGTCTCTAGAGAATAGTGTCTTTCACTTAACTTCTATGTAATAAATATCATTCAAGTTTCTTTCACCGGCTGTGTTCATCTGGGTAGGCTAGAGAAATAAATTCATAAACACGCATATGGATACAAGGGAAAGGTTTATGTACAAGAGGAATGGGCCATTGAGAATGCATCACAACCCAGTGCAATTCAAGGTCATAAGCCCAATATTAGCCTATATGTCTGATACCAGTCTATAAAGTCTCCTTCCAACTTATGAAGCATGTGCAATGACGCCAGGACAATCACAAGGCAGTGGGTGCAGAGTCTTGTGTATCCAGCGGCAGTAGACACATCCTGGAGTTGGCAGGAGTCCCCCTAAGGCTCCTCGTTTCCAGGGCTCAGGGTCCATCAGCAGTATCCATTGGCAGTAGAAGCATCTCAGCAATGGCAAGGGTCTCTCTGTGGTTTCTCTGGCTTTGGAGATCTGGTTCCATCAGGGTAAACCCATGTGGTTTCTCCTTCAGGTCCGTCAGTTCCTAAGACTCAGGGTCTAGCTTCCATTTTGTCTTGTCAGTAGCGTGTCTCCAAGGAACTGAGTCTACAGTCTCTCACTTCCAATGGGAAACACTACAAGATTTCCCAGAATTCTCCGAGAAAGCCATGCCCACACAGGGGTCTCATGGCTGTATCCATATTGTCAGACTAGACTCCACCCCTACACTCCCAGTCATGAAATTAACACATTTATAGTGATATAATTTTTAATTCTTTGATGTCTGATAACCTGATCCCTTCGACACCTCATATTGCACAGGGTGCTGTGCTTCTTCCATGTGGGCTTTGTTGCTTCTGAGCTAAATGGTTGCTTGTTTACCTTCAAACCTTTAAGACCCCAGATGCTATATCTTTTCATAGCTGGTTTTCTCCACCACCTTTGCTTATGCACCTATTTTGCCTTCAGTGACTGTGTTGGATATGTGAGTATCATACATTGCCACATTATTAGAAAAACCATTCTTGTAATGAGGTAAGATTAAAGTAGAGGCCCAAAGTCCCTATTGTTTCTTTACTGTATTTACATATTTATCCTGCCTATCTTATATAGATAGATACCAAAAGAGAAAGAAGAAAAAGCGAGAGAAACAAAACAACAACAACAACGGCCCATGCCAATAGTTCCAAGTCTAACTATTTTCCTGACTCCAAACCATTGGTCTTGTCCCCCCTTTTTTTCAGGAACCCATCTCCCAGGATTCGCTTAACCAACAGCACTTAAGTCCAAGGAAGAGAGTATTGTTTATATCTCCACAGGAAAGGGAGAGAGTAGACTTCACTCGAAGGTGCCCAGCCTTGAGGGTAACATTTGGGTAAGATTCCTGCTGGGAGTAGCTTGTCCGCAGAAAGATCTGCAAGGTCAGTTCCTGCAGGAGACATAATGTCCCTTCCCTAGATGACAGCACTGAAGATACAGTTGGGGGAGTGCAGCCGGTCTGACTAGCCCACATTGAGGCAAGCCAAGAGGGGAGGGCAACAGATCAGCAAGGGGAGCACAAACAGGAAGTCCCTGAGGAATCCTGATAGCAGACACCTGACTTTGGGGGCAACAGTTGGCACCTCATCTGGACTGATTGGGGGGATAGCCACAAAGAGGCCACGCTGAAAGCTAAAGGTATTACAGAGAAGGGGTGGGGCACTAGATGACTTCACCCTTGACAGCAGGAAGAGCAGTAGGGTCTTGGAGAAAGTGTGTCCCTTAGACATGAGACTACAACTCTTTATGGGAGTAGAAGACCTCCTCTTTCGCCTGCAGAGAGCCTGGGGCTTTCAAACTGCCTACCACATGGTGAGCAGCCCAGTCTCATTTCTCCTTCCCACGAATATTTTGTTACATGTTTCCTGCAAACATGAACACGCTCCTGAATATCCACTTTGGGGCCCGACTTTCTTCTCAATGATGCCCCAGTTCATAGATGCCTGCCACACCCTGCTTAGTCTCCTATGCTTCCTGCTGGTTTCTTTCAAGCATGGACACCCTTCTTAGCCTGTCTGAACTCTGATTACCCATATGAGAGTGCTCGTCCACAGTAACAGCTGTTTTGACACTCCACTCTTCCTGGATGAAAACCCTCTTTTACACCCCGTTTGAACTTTAATGACAGGCTGTCCACATTGTAACCATTCTTTTCTCCTTGCTCAGACTGACAGTCTACACCTGGCGATCCCCATGTATGGGTGGAGGTTTTATCCCCTTTGGGCTCTGATTACTCATGTCAAGATGAGCACACCTTCCTTGGACTTTGACTCTAAGTTAGGACCGATCCTTGTCTTACCCTCTCCTCTGTTAGTCATATTGGAATTTCCGTGGGTGGACATCTTCCTTGTTAAGAATGGGTTCTGAAACCTCTGTGATAGGCTGTCACCATTGTGAACTCCCCTAAACCAGATGAATTAACTCATCACTTGCTTCACCCTTTCAGAGATCCCTTTTGGCATTAGTACCATGCTGTCCCCATGTGGAGATGTTCACTGCACCCTGCTTAAAATCTGACACCTCATGGCAGGTTGCTCTCTGATATGGGCACCCTTGTCACCTTCTTGGAATGTGGTAACCCGTGCCAGGTTGCTTGCTCTGTGTAGATGGTTGTCTTATCCTACGCCATCCTGCCACCCCCGATGGGTTAATTTTATAATATGTGGAGTCGTTTCTCCCTCTGCTTGGGTCCTAACCATACCAGACTGCCACTGCCTCTCTGCCCCACTCCATGCCTGACCTTTCAGGCAATATGACTCCTGAGCCAAGAAATTAATTTTATTACCCTTATTTTAAAAACTAGTCGGGGCTGAGCCCCAGGGGCATAGTGGTTGAGTGTGGGACTGTGGTCCACGGGCTTGGCGGTTCAAATCCAGCAGCAGCTCTCCAGGAATAAGGCTGGGTAGCTCCCATGACCACCAGAGCATAGTGATTCTCCCCCCCAAAAAACTAGTCCTGGGCAGAGATGGAAGAAATAATGCAGACCAAAATTCAGTCATACAAATAACCAGACTTACTGGTCTGATAAAGACTGCTGGACTCTTTGGGACTGTGAGCCTCATGTACCCCTCCTCAAGCCTTGAACTGAAACTTGTTCAAGGATCAACTTTTGGCCAAAGGGTAGTCAGGGCTATAAAGTGAATAATAAAATGAGAGAGGATTCCTCAGTGCAATCAACCAGAGAAAATCAAACAGGCAGCATTTGCTCAGAAACAAAGCTCAGAAGGCAGAAAGGGGCAGGCATGAAGGAAAATGGAATTGGGGGATCTAGGGAGGAAGTGAGAAGTGTCCTGTTACATTGAGAGGACCCCAACCAGTGTAAAGATAAAAGTGTCTACCTTGTTGAATGGAAGGGGAATTCGTTCTGCAAACTCTCCCCCAAACTCAACAAAGCTTTCAGACATAAATACATAAAACAGGAAGGCCTGAAATTTTCACTCACCTTCATTTAAATGTTAATTCTTTCAAACACTTCATTTCATGTACTAGTACCACCACAGGTTAAAATACACTACTATGCCCATTTTGTTATTGTTAAAAATGAACTGTGATAGAATGACGCGTCTTTATTCATGGAAGGCAACACTGTGACTTAATTTAAAGCTTCTAAAGTTAGAACTCCAGGACATTTTCCACTGTGACTTACTAGTTCATTTTCTCCTTGGTCTAAATGAACAGCTACAGTGCAATTCAAATGTTAGTATATGACTCAAGCACTAATTGGCTGTAGGGAGGCATGAGGGAACTTAATAAGAATGAATAATGTATTTGGTGGAAAATTTAAGCCATGTGACTAAACTATCAAAAATATCAATTGAGGAGATCTTTTTACCCTGTTTAATAGTGAAAGGTTGGTCTGCATTGTAATTTACATAAGATGTGGAAGGTAAAAAATGTGAAAAAGAAGGAATAGGAGACCGAAGAAGGGGGAGAAACTGGCAACTTATCATTCATTAAGATATTTATAACAAGGACTCATTTGACTTTTTATAAAAAAGTAAGATAAATTTTTATTACAGTAACCTGCTGACGATCTTCACCTGTCTGTTTAATAAACTATAAATGCTGTCCACTCAGAATTATATGCTTAACATATAAGTATAGAATCAATGACTTCTAGAGGTAGTAAAATGCATGCATATTATTCTGTCCTCTTAGTCAACTTTCTCAAAGCCTGCTTCATGTCCTTGTTCCTAAGGCTATAGATGAAAGGGTTCAGCATGGGGATTACCACAGTGTAGATGACAGTGACCACGCGGTCCTTTGTCACTGAGTAGGTGGATGAAGGGCGAATGTACACTGAGATGGCAGTTCCATAGTAGAGTGCCACCACTGTGAGGTGGGATCCACAGGTAGAGAAGACCTTGTACCTGCCTCCTCCTGAAGGGACCTTCAGAACAGCACGAGTAATGTAGACATATGACACAATAATGAAGATAAAGGGACTCATGATTACAAAGGAGCCCTCTGTGAAGGCTAGAAGTTCATTGACAGAGGTATCAGAGCAGGAGAGCGTTAGCAGTGGCTGGACATCACAGAAAAAGTGGTGGATGATGTTGGAACCACAGAAGGAGAGGCGGGCCATGAGAATGGTGTGGGTGAGTGAGTGGAGGTGAGACACCACCCAGGACGCCACCACCAGCAGGAGACAGCGCCTGGGGCTCATGGTCGTGGTGTAATGCAGTGGGTTACAGATGGCCACATAGCGGTCAATGGCCATGGCAGCTAGGAGGAAACTGTCAGTGATGGCACAGGCCACAAAGAAATACATCTGCATGAGACACTGGGCAAAGGGGACTTTCTTGCTCTTGCTCATCATGTTTGCCAGCATCCTTGGCACAATGACATTTGTGAAGCAGATGTCCACAAAGGACAGGTTGGAGAGGAAGAAGTACATGGGAGTGTGGAGGCGGACATCTCCTCGGATGGCTGCAATGATGACTGAGTTACCAACCACATTGATCAGGTACATGGCCAGGAAAATGGCGAAGAGCCAGAGCTGCTGCTTGGGGTCAGTTGTCAGTCCCAGGAGGAGGAAGTCGGTGAGGTGGCTCTGGTTTCCCTTCAGCATTGCTGCCTTGTAGGTAGAAAATAGGAAAGATTATGAGGACTCTGTCCTGTTTTGCTGTCTTTGGTTGCTATAATGTATATGAATGACTAGCGTAGTTGACAAGAGTGTGGATTTTATGTCATACAGGCGTGACCTTCCATCTGGCTCCATCATTGATTTACACTGTGAACATGAATAAGACACCTTACCTCTTAAACTTTGATGTGTCTAATATGCATGTATAAACAAATGATAAAATGCTCTCTCAGATAATTCTGTTTTGACCAGGATTTCCCTCTTTCTTGGTTTCCTAATTGTGGATATAAGAATATCTTAACTTCTTCTTCTTTAACAAAATTCATATAATTCTAGAGATGTTTTCCTCAGCTCCAACCTCTTTACCTAAAATGTATATAATAGCTTTGGAAATTCTAGAGAATCTAGAAAGCAACAATCTCCCAGAATATGGAATTATGTAGTAAGGGTATAGAATCCTCTGCTGAAACCAAGTGACCTGGGAAATGAATCACCTTCGAAGAGAAAGTGGTATGTCTGCTTTGGTTGAAGCTTTCATTTCAGATGATTCTTGGAAAATCTCCAGAAATAATAAGCTCATGTGTGGACGGTAGATCAGAGTCCAGAAGAGCGTGTGATTGTTTCAGCACAAAAACTATATAAGACACACATATGCCGACAGATTACAATAATGGGATTAGGTCTGGCTTTAGGAACTAGATTTTTGTCCTAGAAATGGTTACAGAGGAGCAATATCCTGAGACAACAGGGCATGACCCTAGTCAGAATGGACTGCTATGTTTTTTTTAATCAATCTATGTATGAGGCAGGGACGCAGTTACAAGAGAGTCCAACCAGAAATCAATGATCTGCTCTCAAACATAGGGTCAGAATCTGGCTATGAGTCAGATGACTTGATGCTGAGCCCACCGTCTTCCCGGATGGGATCTATTGTCACTAGTTTTGCCTAGCGACAGGACTAGAGTTCCAAAGAAGAGAGGAGAGAGTCACCTTCTCAGTCAAGGGATCAGATAAACGGTGAAGAGTAGGTCTAAGAAAAGTGACCGAGAAGTTGACATCCAAGGAAATCTTGTTAGGTATTATTGAGATGATTCTTAATACATCCATTTTTTTTGTCTCTGTAAAACTTCAATGAAAATGTTCACCTTACTGGAGAGAATTCATACTATTTGTATTCCTCCAGGCATTTTTCTAAGATGAACATGTAGGTTGCTGAATTATCTCTTTTCTTCTCAAAGTGGACACATGAGACATGATTACTATAGAAAAGGCTCAAGATATTACTTCTTTAAGCAGAGGGCCCTGTTTGGCTAGTCAACACTGAATATCCAGCTACCAGTGTATCCTTGTAGGAAGTTCAGAGCAAAAATATCAGAAAGAATATTTCCCATGTATTGGGCATTGTTCAAAACCACCAGATGCTCCATGGGAGAGAGAGAGAGGAGACTTTCTACTCTGGTAAAGATGTGCAGTTTCAGAAATCCACAGATCCACAGGGGTCTTTTTACTCTTTACAATAGCATTGCTATGAATCGGAATCAATTCGACGACAGTGATTTTTAAAATTTTAATTTTGAAATGCTGAATAATGATTGAATCTTCATAATAATCATGTCATTATTCAGAGGAGGGAATTAAGTTTCAGAGTTATCACAGAGATGCTCAACAACCTGTTTAGACATTGGTACCAAAAAAACAAATTGAAAAATAACCCCAACCGAAAAAAGCAAAGTCACTGTCATTGAGTTCATGTGGACTCGGTTACCCTGTAAGACAGCGTAGAACTGCCCTGGTGAGTTTCTGAGACTATAATTTGGTAAATGTCTGTAATCCCAGTGCAAGCAGTTTGATTTCCCAGCACTTAACTTTTGTTACCTTTCTGCCTTTAAATATTTGCTTCACAATAAATCAAAAAATGACAACTTTAAAAGATCTTTAAGAATTCAGAGAGCAGAACAAGAGCCATAGGATCCAAGAGAATTTTTGGAAGGAGTTGGTCTGGGGTTCTAGTCCAAAGTTCAGGTTTCATTTAGTTTACTCATTATTCATTTTGAAATGTATTTTTCCCTCATTATTTTTCTCAAGGCAAAAATGTCACGGTTATCAAATGATTGTATATGTCTGAAATAAGCTTTGGAAGTTAACAGTTACTATATAAATCTATACACATGGTAGTGGTATAAAATATAGTAATGTAAAAATAATAATGCTCATAATTAATATATATTACCTGGTTCAGTTGGTCAAGGCAAGATTAAACAAGAACTCTTGTAAAGAGAGGAATGATTTATGAAAATAAGCACACATGTGTGCACACGTGCGCATGTGTGTGCGTGCCTGTGTGTGCAAGGTAGTTGTGATGATTTTATGGAGAGAAACCAAAACCCAAGCTGGAGAGGATTGAAGGGCAGACAGGTGCAACACCAGACATATTAGATTTTCCTGGGAGGAGAGGAGGAGAAATCTAATTTCTTGATTTCTGATTTCTTGATATCGGCCTTGATCCAGGACAGGGTTACAAAGTTTCTGGTAGTGTCAAGAAACTAACTCAATGTATTCTAATTTCTACCCATAAAGTCCCAACAAGATAAGCCTATGTTTTGGTGTTAAAGTCAAGCATCAAGAATTTAAAATTCAGCAGTTCTGAAATCCTTTCTTAGCTGACCTCCGTCATAGTAAATCAGCAACCACTAAAAACAAGCTCACTGCCCTCAAGTTGATATTGACTTATAGTGACTCATTGGAACAAGAGTAGACTGCTCCAGTGGGTTTCTGAGACTGTAACTCTTTCCAAGAGAGGAAATCTTGTTTTTCTCCCAAGAAGCAGATGGTGGTTTAGAACTGCTGACTTTATGATTATCCCAATGCATTACTACTATAGCACCAGGGCTCCATTTAGTCATGGTAAGTGACCTCAATGTTGCTTTTCTTTTACATGTGAAAATATTGTTTTTAAAACATCGATCAAATTCTGCTGAACGCCAAGTCATTTTTTTGCATGAGAAACCCATACAAGAACTTGCCAATACACCCTTTGTGTGAACTAACCTCCACCTTCCTAACCTTTCCCCAGAATATGACTTCAAGTCCTTTCCCATCTCTAGTTGTCCTCTTTCTCTAGGTCTGGCATGACCACCACTCCCCCATTGTATCAGACAAGTATGTCCAGTGAGAATGTGAAATCTTGAGGGTTAGCACATACCCATAAGATTCTGTATTGTTAGGAAGCAAAGGGACGCCAGAAACTACCAGAGGTTTATTTAATGTCACATTGGGAGTTAATAGAGGATGTCTGGTGGTGCACATGGTTAAGCACTTGCCTTTTAACTGAGAAGTCAGTGGTTTGAGCCCACCAGCCACTTTGCGTGAGGAAGAAGTGGCAGTATACTATATAGAGATGGATAGTAACCTTGGCAACCCTGTGAGGCAGTGCTACTCCTTCCTCTAAAGTTGATGTGGGTTAAAATTGACATGATTGCTATGAGTATGGTTGTGTGTGTGTGTGTGTGTGTGTAAATTTATAGGAGAACTTATAAAGCAACTCAGGTCTTCGGAATTTTCTCCTCTTTCTCTCTTTTCATGTTCAGCCTTTTCCAGATTATTGATTTCATGCTTCTTTAAAGTTGGATTGAGAGCATTAAGGTGGACTCTATTTAGTAGGACTGTTTTAGAGAATTCTAAAGTCAGGTTAGGGTGATGAAAGGTGGACTTTTACCCACCAACATATCAACTGCTAAATGCTTTCTCTAAAAGGTCAATTACTTTGCTCAGAATTTTATTCAATCCATTATTACCAAATCTAATTGTGGATAGGGAAGGAAAGCAGAGTTGTGTAGAGGAGTGAGAGGTACTCACAGACATAGAAGAGTTATAGTAGTAAATTCAAATAACCTGGTTTTGTAGCCCCAGTTATGAAACTAACTTGCTGAATATTATTGGAAAATTAATTTTCCTCTCTATAAAATCAAAATATTAGAGATCATGTCTAAAGTTTTGACACTCCGACTGAGAGATACTTTAGGTTGGCTATGGTTGAAGATACCAGCTACTTACTCAGGTACGGATAGTGACCTCCAGGGTGGTCTTAGGAGAATCCAAGCACCTTCTCCTTAGTCTTGTTGACCCTGATGTCTAGAGGAGGGATGGAAGACTTGGAGTAGGGAAAGGATGTTCATATTAGACCAGGAGAAGAAGAAGATCCCATATTCTGCTGGAAGATGTCAGAACCTGCAGTGCTGGGTGTGTGGAGCAAGTGTGAATGTTGTCTTAGCCTAATGAGAATGTCAGCCCCTGACGTGGCCACTTTTCTTTCTCCTCCAGAGAAGTGACCTCTCAATGTCACACCAGACACTGGAATCAAGAATCTTTTTTCCATCCCCAACTGTCCACCACAAGGCCCTTTCAGGTTCCATTAGATGATAAGGGATAGGTGGAGACTTGGAAGTACCTGTCTGTCCTGCACGTGACCTTACCCCAAGGGGATAACAGTCTCCACAGACATGAACCTTAGGGAGCTCGTTAAACAAGGTGGTTGGAATGAGAGGAACGGCTTCTCAGTAGAGACCAAGGAAGCACAGGATACTTAAAGCAGCATATTTCGACACCCTCCTCTACATAATAAGTCACTTGCTAAGATAGCGATTTGTAAAGAAATGGAGACAAACACATAGGCTATGCCTGAGACTTCCCATGAGATATGGGGAGAAATGTACAGAATTTTTTGAAAGGCCAGCATTTCATGAGGCAAATGTATGATACTCAAATCAGACAAGGTCACCACAATAAGAGAAAACTACAAAAATCCCAAATAAGATACCAATAAAGAGATTCCAACAGCATACTAAGAATCAGATACAACAACTATGTAGGATTTACTCGATGACTGTGGGGATGATTCAACATTAGAAAGTAAATCAATTTAGCACATCACATCAATAGAACAACAGCAAAGGAGCCACACGATTGTCTCTAGGAACACAAGAAAGACATTTGATAAAATCCAACACTCTTTCTTGATGAACTCCCTAAAGAAGATGGGCATATAATGGAAATTCCTTAATATGATTCACATCATTCACGCAAAACCAAATCTAGCATAATATTTAATGGAAAAGGACACATCTATTTCCAAAATGTGCCTGCTATAACCACTTCTCCTTAATTTTATTTTATAAGGAAAATAAATAGAAGGGATCCAGATTTTTTTTAAAAAAAGCATTAAATTATGACATGCTTACAAGAAAATTTACAGACCTAGCAGGAGAGTTTAGCAAAGTTTCAGGATAGGAGGTCAACAAATAAAAATCAGCTAGGTTTTTAGGCACCAGCAATGAGATATCAGAAAGGTGCATTAAGGAAATAATTTAATTCGCAATAGCATCTAAGAAAATAAAATATTCAGAAATAAATTAAATCAAGGACAGGAAGGACTAATACAAGTAAAACTATAAAATATTTTAAAAAATCAAATCTAAACAGCATTACATAAGTAGATTAAAGAACATAGATAAATGAAAAGATATTGCACACATTCTTGACTTGGAAGTCAATGCCTGCAAGGACAATATGTGTGTTCAGTGAAATCTTAATCAAAATTCTAAAAGCATTCTTTACAAAAAGAGAAAAGTAAATCCTCACTGAAATTCTGGATAGCTAAAACAACTTTGAGAGAAGAATGGAGGAAGATGACTCACACATAATCATTTTAAGATATACTACACAACCACAATAAAAAAAATCCTGGCACTGATACACAAAATGATACAATTTTTGATACAATAATAAACAGGAAGACAAATGTAATAGAATTGTGAGTCCTAAAATAAGTCCACATCTATGGTCAACTGAGTTTTCACAAGGGTGCTGTCTGTTCTGTGGGAAAGGAAAGAATTTTCAATAAATAGTGCTACAAAACTGAATTTCCACATGCAGAAATATGAAACAGGGTTGCCTCACAGCACACACAAAAACAAATTCAAAATGGATCAAGGACCTAAATGTATAGACTAAAATCATAAAATTCTTAGAAGAACAATCAGGGGTAATGTTTTTGAGACTAACTTTCAAAAAGACAAAATGAATAAATTGATTGTCATAAAACTTATAAAGGTATACAGATGGGATTAATAATTATGACTAATATGATAAGTTTATCATTTTGTGGTAGCTTGTGTATGTTGTGATGTTGAAAACTATGTCACTGATATTTAAAATACAAGCAGAGTTACCTGCTGTCGATAGGTTTCAGTGGAGTTTCTGGAGTAAGAAAGAGTAGGAAGAAGGACCTGACGGCCTATTTCTAAAATAAATAAAATTGACTAGTAGAAACTTCAAGGCAGTAGAACAGTCTGCTATATGGTAGGAAGATGAGCTCTTCAAGTTGGAAGGAACCTAATATTTTGAGAAAACTTGCCTTCTCAAAGTAAAGTTATCCTAATGATGTAGATAGAGTAATGTTTTCAGGACCTTAATTTGCTATTATACCATACCTCAAAACAAAAAGAAACAGCAGAAAACATCCATCAATAGTCAGTATGTGGAATGTAGAAAGTATGAACCTAGGAAAAATGGGAATAATAAAAAGTCAAATGGGATGCATAAATGTCAATATACTAGGCATTATTAGTAAGCTGAGATGGATTTGGCCATTTTGAATCAAACAATCAGATGCTTTGCTATGCCAGGAATCAAATTCAAGATGAACAATGATTCATTTATTATGACAAAGGACATTCCCAGGTCTATCTTGAAATGGAATTGAGAGGAACAGTGTGTCACATTTGCAATCAAAATGGATGCAGTGTTAGAAGTGCTCATTCACCTATGCCAAGAAATTTGGAAGTTGCTTGGCCTTGCAACTGGACGGGATCCATGTTTTTTAAAAAATCATTTTATTGGGGGCTCATACAACTCCTATCACAATCCACTCACCTATCCATCCATCCATTGTATGTCAAGCATATTTGTACATTTGTTTCCCTCATCGTTCTCAAAACATTTGCTTTCTACTTAAGCCCTTGATAACAGCTCTTCATTTCCCCCCTCCCTTCCAGCTTCCCGCTCCCTAATGAAACTTGATAATTTATGTTATTATTATTTTGTTATATCTTACACTGTATGCTGTCTCCCTTCACCCACTTCCCTGTTGTCCGTACCTGGAAGAGGGGGTTATATGTAGATCCTTATAATTGGTTCCTCCTTTCTACCCCACCTTCCCTTCATGCTCCCGGTATCGCTGGTCATCTGTCTGAATTCCCTATGTTTCTTGTTCCTATAGGTACCAGTGTACATTCTCTAGTCTAGCCAGATTTGTAAGGTAGAATTGGGATCATGACAGTGGGGACAGGAAGCATTTAAGAACTAGAGGAGAGTTTTATGTTTCATCATTGCCTCATTGCACCCTGATTGGTTTGTTTCCTCCCCGCGACCCTTCTGTAAGGGGATGTCCGCTACCTACAAATGGGCTTTGGGTCCCCAGTATGGACTCCCCCTCATTTGCAATGATGTAATTTTTGATTCTTTGATACATGATCCCTTTGACACCTAATGCTTACACAAGCTGGTGTGCTTCTTGTGGGTTTTGCTGCTTCTGAACTAGATGGCCGCTTGTTTACCTTCAAGCCTTTAAGACCCCAGACACTATATCTTTTGATAGCCAGGCACCATCAGCTTTCTTCACCACATTTGTTTATGCACACATTTGTCTTCAGCAATAGTGTCAGGAAGGTGGGCTTACAGTGATGTGATTTTTGTTCTTTGATGCCCGATACCAGATCCCTTAGACACCTCATGGTCACACAAGTTGGTGTGCTTCTTCCATGTGGGTTTTGTTTGCTTCTGAGCTAGATGGCTGCTTGTTTACCTTCAAGCCTTTAAGACCCCAGACACTATATCTTTTGACAACTGGGAACCATCAGCTTTCTTCACCACATTTGCTGATGCACGCATTTGTCTTCAGCGATCGTGCTGGAAAGATGAGCATCGTGGAATGCCAATTTAATAGAACAAAGTGTTCTTGCACTTGAGTGGAGGCTCAATATCCTTCTGTTGCTTTAATGCTAAGCATATAAATCTATGCATGTAGATCTCTTTCCCCATCATCATATGTAAGTAAATTTACCTATGTACATGCCTGTATTTAGGCCTCTGTAAGTATCTTTTGCCTCCTAGTTCTTTCTTCTATTTTCTTTTACTTTACTCTTGTCCCACTATCATGTTCAACCTTCATTTGGGTTTCAATAATTTCTCTCTGTTAGATTACTCTTAATTAACCCCTACCAGGCCTTTCACACCCTCTTTGCCACTGATTTTGAATCACTTGTTTTTCCTTGTCGCTGGGTTGGTCAACACCACCTCCTTTCCCCTACTTCCCCCTCTCTGATGTCCCCCCAGAACCAAATGTCCAATTGTTTTCTCTTCCAGACTTTTCAACCAGCCTATCGTGTCTAGATAGACCTGCAGAGATAATAACATGCACACAGAAAAACAAGACATAGCAATATGAAGCAATAAAGAAAAACAAGACTACAAAAATAATGTCCAGAAAAAATATATTAAAGAGTAAAATAATAATAATAAAGAAAAACCTGTAGATAATACAAGGTCTGTTTGTTGACCTTTGGGCGTATCCTTTGGTTGAGTTCAATGGGGTGCCACAACCTGGGCCCCAAAGTCTACCTTTGGCAGTCCCTCTCAACCTCCATGCCTTGCTCCCCCCGCTGCTCTGCTACACAACCTTAGTGTTTTGCCTCGGTGTGGTGGGTTCAGTCTGGTAGCAATCCCAACCTGTGTTTCCAGTGTTGTCCCATGTAGGGTCTTGGGTCAGTGATGGACATCATGTCTCATAGTGGAACTGACCATATGATCCTATCACTGCATTGGCTGATTTGAGAGGGGATATTGTTCTCCAGACTTGGTGGGCAAGGATGCACTCCACTCTCTCTTTCTCCTCCTCCATTTGCTCTCATGTACTCTGGTCAGACAAGCTGCAGTTTCAATGTTTTCCTCTCAATTACATTCCTGGTGGGGGGAGGGGTGGCTGTCCACATAGTTGGGATTGGGGCCAGGCCTCAGACCCCCCCCTGGCTCACCGCTCCACGTTGTCATGCTGCATTCGCATCCTGGAACACTGGGTTTAAGTCTGTTTATTCTTTCCCTGTGGAGATATAAACAATACTTTCTCCTTGGTTGGGTGCTGTCTATGTCCACCCACCTCCTTTTTAGATGGCTACCATATGGGAACTTGGATTTTGTCTGGCCCCTGCCATACTACCTGGTCTCAGCCCATGAATTTTTGTATGCAGTAGCTTTCCCCCTATGCCCCTTTTGCATTTTTTTAAAGCTTACCTCAGCAGACTCATGTTGTACGTGTCCTTTTGTGCTTGGATTGATTCACTCAGCATGTTTTCCTTTGGTTCTTCCCGTGAAGTGATACGCTTCATGTGTTCATCACTGCTTTTCAATGATGCATAGTACTCCATTGTATGTATTGTACCACAGTCTTTTAATCCTTGACCTTTTGTTGGAAATTTGGGTTGTTTTTAATTCCTCGCAATTGTGAACTGTGGTGCAATGAACATTGGAGCACAGATGTCTGGTCGTGGTTTGTTTCTTGCCTTTTCTGGTATGTGCCCAGAAAGGGGATTGCTGGATCATATGGTAGCTAAATTTCCATGTTTTAGAAATGACCAAATTGCTTTTCACAGTGGCTGTGCATACTTACAAGTCCACCAGCAGTGAGTGGATGAGAGTTCCTTTCTCACCACAACCCCTTCAACACTTGTTGCTTTCTGATTTGTCGAATTGGGCTATCTTTGAGGGTGTTAGGTAATATCTCATTGTTGTTTTAATTGGCATTTCTCTTATGGCAAATAACCATCTCTTATGACTAATAACCATCTCCTATGGCTAATAACCATCCTGGTATTAGTATTGTATTATAGATTTTACTTATGGTTAATAGCCTGTTTCTTCCCTGTGCCAAGGTTCTTAGATTTGTTCCTCATTAATGGCCCTATTTGTTTGGGGCTTTACCTCCAACTCTATGATACAACTTGAGTCTTTTCTTGTGCATTGAGTGAGAGAAGGTTCTTACTTCATTTCTTCACTTTTCTGCAGGCAGATACCCATTGTTGGTAATACTAGTTGAAAAGGGCATCTGCTTCCCATTTGATAGTTTTTTTGGTCATTATCAAAAAATCAGTTGCCTGTATGCTGATGTTTTTATTTCTGGGACTTCAGCTCTTTTCCATTGGTCTGAATACTTGTCGTTAATCCAGTACACATTATTTTGACCACTGTGGCCATATAATATGTACTAAAGTCAGGTAAAGAAAGTTCTCCCACTTTGTCCTTCTCCTTGAGGAGTTCTCTGCTAATTCTGGGTTTCTTCCCTCTCCATATGAAATTGGTAATCCTTGTTGTTTTTTTATTCTTTGAAGAAGGATGGTGGTATTCATATCAAGGTAGCATTGAACTTATATAGTTCCTGTCCCTTCTGTGATCTTGTCTGATGTGTGTAGCGGATTGATAGACTTCTGTTTGTTGATTGTGTATCCTGCCACTCTGCCATTCCTCCATTGCTTACAGCACTCCACTTGTGGAGTTTACAGAATTTTTGATGTATAGAATCATATCATCTGCGAATAATGATAATTCACCTCTTCCTTCCCCAGATGAATAACTTGGATGTCTTTTCTTTGTCTTATCTTGTTAGCTAGGACCTCCATTACAATGTTAAATAGGAGTGGGGTTAAGGGACATTCTTGTCTGATCCCCTTTTTCAGCGAAATTGTTTTCGTCTTTTCTCCATTGACTACCATGTTGACTGTTGGTTTTTCATATATAGCTTGTATAATATTGAGGAATTTTCTGTGCATTCCTATCTTCTTGAGTGTCTTAAACGAATGGGTGTAGGATGTCATATGCTTTTTTTGCATCTATCAATATTTTCATGTGGTTCTTATCACTTTTCTTGTGAATGTAGCAAATAATATTAATGGTCTCTTGTATGTTGAACCATCCCTGCATACCTGGTATGAATCCCACTTTGTCACGGTAAATTTTTTGTAATGTTTTTGTATTGACCAGTAATTAGTTAAGGATTTTTTTTTACAGGGGACATCACTGCCCTCTGATGGTCGTGGGAGCTACCCAGCCTTGCTCCTAGAGAGCTGCTGCTGGATTTGAACCACCTAGCCAATGGACCACAGTCCTGCACTCAACCACTAGTTAAGAACCACTGGGGTTCAACTCTAGTTAAGAATTTTTGCATCAAAGTTCATTAGGGATATTGATCTGCAGTTCACAATTCTTGTGGGACCCTTGCCCGCTTTAGGTATCAGAGTTATACTAGTTTCATAGAAAGAGTTTGGGAGTTTTCTGTTTTTTTTCTGTATTCCGGAAGAATTTGTGTAGGATTGGTGTCAGTTCTTTCCTGAATGCTTGGTGGAATTCTCCTGTGAAGCCATTTGGCCCTGGGGATTTTTTTGTTGGTAATCCCTAAATCACCTTGTCTATTTCTTCCACTGCTATGCATCTGTTGAGGTTCTTGACATTTATCTGGGATAGTCTAGGGAAGGATTGTGTTTTCAAGTAATTGTCCATGCCTTCCAAGTTGTTGAATTCTTTAGAGTACAGACCTTCATAGTACTGTGCAAGTATCCTTTTAACTTCGTTAGGGTCCATTGTAATGTCCCCTGTTTCATCCCTCATCCTTACAACTGACATTTGTTCTTTTCTTTCTTTGGTTAAGTCTGCTAGCCGTCCATAATTTCTGTTAATTCTTTCAAAGAACCAACTTTTGGTTGCGTTTTTCCATAGTTTTCTTATTTTCCTTCTCCTGTATCTCAGCTTTGATTTTTATTATTTCTATCCTTTTGTTCTTAGTAGATTGTTCTCTCGACTCTGTTCTAATTGGTGTAAGTTTTGTGCCTGCATATCAACAAGTCTCTCTTCTTTATGTGTGCATTTATTGCTATCATCCTTCCTCTGATAAATGCCTTTGTTGTATCTCAAAAGTTTTGATAAGTCGTATTTTAATTCTTACTGCCTTCTAGAAACTTCCAGATGTCATCTCTGATCTGGGCAATACCTATACCTCTTTTTCAGTAGAGAATTATTCATTCTCCAATTATTTGCCCTTGTTGTCTTCATTGTCCTTCTGTTGATTTCTAGTCTTATGGTATAGTGATCAGAGAGAGATAACTTTATAATCTCTATATACTTGAATTTACTCAGGTTTGACTTGTGCCCCAGCATGTGGTCTATCTTTGAATATGTGTCATGTGGGCTTGAAAAGAATGCAATTTTTTTTTCATTTGGGTGGAAAGCTCTGAAAATGTCTAACAAGTCAAGTAGTCCTAGTGTGCTGTTTAGATTTATAGACTCCTTGTTGAGTTTCTTTCCCAGTGATCTGTATTTTTCAGAGAGTGGTGTATTAAAGTCACCAACTATAATTGTGGAGCCTGTGATTTATTTTTCATCTTTTGGAGTGTCTGATTTATGAATTTCATGGGTCTCTAATTGGACATGTATATATTGATTATACTCACTAGTTCTTGGTCTACTGTTCCCTTGAACATTATATAGTGCGCCTTCTTGTCTCTGGTTATGGTCTGTACCTTGAGATCAATTTCGTCGGATATTAAGATTGCTACCCCTGCTTTTTTTCCCATTGCCCTTTGCTTGGTATATTTTTCTCCAGTCTTTAATTCTCTTCCTGTTTGTGTCTGCAAGTTTTGAGATGTTTCTCCTAAAGGCAGCAGATCAATGGGTTATGTTTCTTGAGCCAGGCTGTTAACCTTTGCATTTTAATGCCTGAGTTCAGCAATTGTCATTACATCCATCTGTGGTGTCATCTTGTACCTTTTGTGTTGGGTGTTTTTCTACTTATCTTTCTTATCCACTTGTGTTGTGTGTGTGGTTCATTTTTGCCTTTATTCCACTATTGAGTCAATGCTATCTTGGGGCTGTTTTCTTGTGATTGTTTTATGTGATGGTCTCTTATTTGCACTCAGTGAGTGCTTATCTGCCCATACAGGATCGGCAAGGATCTTTTGTAGAGCTGGGTTTATTTTTTATGTATTCTTTGAGTTTTTCCTTGTCTGGGAAGACTCTTGCTACTTTATCTATCTAAATAGATAATTTGGCTGGATATAGTATTCTGGGGTTTGTGCTATTTCCCTTCAATTTTTGGAATACATCACTCTATTCCCTCCTTCTTCATCATGTTTGCTGAGAGATGTGAACATACTCTTATTGGGGTACATTTATATGTGACTATTTGCTTTTCCTTAGCTGCTCTTATTATCTTCCCCTTTTCCTCATAGTTAGATAATTTAATTATTGTTTGTCTTTGGCTGAGCCCGGTGGCGTAAGTGGTTGAGTGTGGGATTGTGGCCCGCAGGCTTGGCGGTTCAAATCCAGCATCAGTTTTCAGGAGCAGCACTGGGTAGCGCCCACGACCACCACAGGGCAGTGATGCCCCCCCAATTATTATGTGTCTTGGTGACTTCTTCTTGGAATTGTTTCTGACTGGTGTTCTTTCAACCTCCTGAATGGTTGCCTGATTTTCATTTATTAAACTGAGGAAATTTTCCTCTAAAAATTCCCTGACTATTTTGGCTGTTGACTTCTTCGTTGTGTCTTCTTCTAGCAGTCCAACTATTCTAATATTGTGTCTCCTCCATCCCTTCTTATGAGTGCATTGTGTGAACAAGTGTGTGGTTCATTCTTGCCTTATTTTCGCCATTGAGCCAATCTTATCTTTGGGGCAGTTTTCAATGTGCTGACCTCTGAGTGGAGTTGCTATTTACAGTGCTCTCTCATCTGTGCTCAGTGAGTGTTGGGGCTGCCGCGAAAAGCAGGGGAAGGCACTGCTGCTGCATGATGGGATTTTGGGTGACAGTAGGAAAAGTCCCACTGCCAAAGAGTGGGGTGTTGGGCAGTGGTCGGGGCAGTTGCCACAGCTGTGGGTGAGAGCACTGAGCGGTGGTGGTAGAAGCCACTGCTACTGCAGGGTTGGGAGGGGGAGCCAGGATTGAGGGTGGGGTGCCAGGAAATGGTGGGATTGTCATTGCAACCAGCCAGACTGCAGACAGGGTCTAGCCATAGCTGCTGGGCTGCAGGTGGGTGGTGGGAGGGATTTGAGCCTGGCGGAGGGATCTGCTGCCACATGGGAAGAAGGGAGCTGCAGGGTAAGGGAGCAACTGACTATGGAGAGTGCATTGGTAGACAGCTGCCTTGTGGGGAGTCCAGCTGCCGTTGTGGGGGATTCAGTAGGGCAGCTGGCTAGTTCTAGGTGTGGAGATCTGGCTAAGGAGTGGTGGTGGTGATCGGCGGGTGGTGACTGTGGCAGGTCCGAAGTGTACATCCGGCACAGGCCAGGGAATCACTGGCACCAGGTCACAGATTCCCGGGCTCCAGAGTGAGGCTAGGTGGGGGTGAGGGTGTGAGAAGGTCGCCTTCCAGACTGAGGAAGTACTCTGGGTTGTTGGGGGAGTCTTTTCACTTACCAGAATCCCCTCACTCGTCCTCCTGGACCCTGGGTTTACTGATCACCGTGGAGCTTCCAATGTGGGCTGCTTACCTGGGCACCATCTTGCCGGAACTGTGGTGTTCTTTTTAAAGTATTTTTGGTTCTTGATCAAATGCGACCTCTGAAAATGGTTGCATGTTGACAGTTTCTTTTTGGCACAGTGCCTCAATGTTTTCCTTCCATCTTATTTTGAAGCTTTCTGTATCATGCAATATTTTTCTCGTAGAATTCCTCAGTATTACAATTTGAAACTTGAGATTTTTTTTCAGTTCTCTCAGCTTGATAACCACTGAGTATGGTCTTTCTTTGTGATTTTCTAACTCATGTCTTTGTACATTTCACTATAACATTTTATTCTGTCTTCTCGTGATGCTCTTTGAAACCTTCTGTTCATCGCTTTTGTGACATTCCTCCGTTTAGCTACCCTGCATTCAAGAGCAAGTTTTAGAGTCTCCTCTGATATAAACTTTGATATTTTCTTTCTTTTCCTTCTTTCTAATGACCTTGTGATTTCTTCATGTATGGTGTCTTTGATTTAATGTCATAGCTCTTCAGGTCTTCTGTCATTACAGCTTAATGTGTTAAGCTTCTTTTTGAGATGTTCTCAAACTTCATTTTCATTTGTCGTACTTCGGCTCTCATGCACTTGTTTTAATTTTCTTCAGCTTCAGCGTGAACTTACATTTGAGCAGTTGATCTCTTCCACAGTCAGCAGCATTCCATAGATTAGATGGGAAAGTAGGGGGCAGTGAATTTATGTTAATAAGGGAAACACAGTAGATAAAGAAGGAAAATGGGTGCACAATTTAAAGAATGTTAGCAATGTGGCCGAGTTGTGTACTTGGAAACTGTTGAACGAGTGAGTATTTTACTGTATACTTTGAATTAGTGTGTATTTTTCTTTCAACAACAACAAAAAGAATGTAATTTATAAACACAAATAAGCCAGGTCTGGAAGTTGAGATACTTGCATTCTAATCCACCAATAAGGCTGATAACAATATTGCGAATTAAGGAAGAGGAATCCTGGTAGTGTAGTAGGTTATGAGTTGGGCTGCTAATTGCAAGGTCAGCAGTTCAAAACCACCAGAAGATCCATGGGAGAAACATGAAGCTTCCTACTTGCTTGAAGATTTGCAGTCTCAGAAACCTTACTCTATGCTCTCAGGTCACCATGTGTCAGAATTAACTTGATGGCAGTGAGTTTGGGTCTTTGGTTTATTCAGGAAATCTCCTGAAGATGAGATAAAATATTATAGGCAAGAAAGTATTACTATTTTTTGAGTGTACATGTACTTGAAACATTTGAAACATTATAAATGAAGTATTCTCACATGTATATGTGGGATTTGGAGTTTGGCTGTCTTAAATGAATTGTTGAATATTATTTGGATAGAAAATTTTAAGTTAAGATTCAAGTTCAGTGTAGTATATTTTTCTTATTTTTTATTCTCTGCTAGTCTTTAGGCTCTATTAAGGCAGATATGACATTTGTGTCCTATTGTAGCTGCGGCACTTAGCCTCGTATCTAATATTCTTGCTGAAGGCAAAGGAATTTTGAAAAAGAATACAGAAATACACACAATTATTTTTTATAGAAATATGTGAGGATATATGTTTTGAATAAAGCTAAATTATATCAAATAGAGTCAGTGAATTTTTTTATAGCAAAACAGGATGATATAATGCAAAAAGTAAGACTCTGTTCAGAGGAAATAAATAAAATAAAATAAAGACATAAGTAATAGACTTCCTGTTTTTTTATTTAATGAAACTTCTTATTTAATACTTCAAAATTATTTGGCCCATTTACATTTAAGTGAAACTTTTACCCATATATTTTTTTGTAATACTACACACTGGTCATTTTGAAAACATTAGTGAGTTATGCAGATCTTCCAAATGTTGACACATCTCTTGATACAATATGATAAAAAATCACGACATTTGTAAAATTAACACTGATCTCATCACAAAAGTTTTTAAGGTTTGAAAAATGTTCATTTTTACAATGGTGGGCAGGAGTTTTCAAAATTCCAGTTTTTGCTTGAGAACACAAATTTTATTTTTGGCAACAAACACTATCAGATTTTTAAAATTAAAATGATAAACTCACTTTGGTAACATATGACAAAATGCTTGCCAAATACTTCATTCATTTGGAAAGAAAAAAACTTGTTCAGCTCCCAGCTCAATTGTGTTTCTTTTCTTTGTCGCTAGACAGTCACTGTACTTTGCTATGTATATTCCTAACACAATATTAAATTGATGTGTACGCAAAATTTGAAATGTAATAAAATAATACTTTTTATTGTTTTAGCAAAAACATTTTACAATGAATCCGTTTTTTAGACTGCACGTGTATGGCAATGAAGAATGAAATGACAGAGTGTAGTGTTGATGTCTTGATTTATCATGTTGTATCAGCAGCATTACCCCTTGCCTGCACCCCCCACCCCCACCCATCGCTTTTACACCATCAGTACAAATATCCATTTTTTCCCAATGTAAACTGAACTTCCAAAACATTATCCACTACTATGAATATTTTAACATCACTTGTATTTGCTTTTGAACTTTCACATTAAAATGATTCTTCTTTGATTAGTGGGGACTGATATGGCCACATCTATTGATTAAATCAATTATAAGACAAAAGTGCAATTCTGAAGTCTAAATATTAAATATTGCCCCTATCAAATCTTTACTTTGAAAAGCTACTGTATCAGAAAATGGCTGCTATATGATTTATTTTACTAACTTTTTCTCCAGTAGGGATTCAGCAAAGCCAACTTAGAGCTCTTTCCCATAAAGTCAGTTTCTACTCGTGTCAGTCACATGTATTCTAGAATACATCTGCTCCAGGGGTTTTCTTGGCTGTAATCTCAATGGAAGCAGATCACCAGACCTTTCTTTCATGGTCCTCCTGAGTGGGTTTGAACCTTCAAACCTCTATGTGTGTCACTGAGCACAGAGTCTATGTGCTATCCAGGGACCTCTCCAGGTTTTATTAATAACACAGCTATTGCGTGCACTTCTCCAGTCACTTCAATAAGATAACATGGCATGTACGAAGTTTTCGTGGCTTTTTCTTTTTTCCATTTGATTAGATGCACCAGCACACCATTATTTAATTTACATCCAGGGTGATTTTTTTTTCCCTGTGTGAAATTTCCCTTGAGTACTCCTGAGAAAAGCTATTTCTCAGAGGGACCAAAGATTAAGTTCCTCCTGTTGTGGAAGAATGCTAAGTCAATGATTCCCCAGACAGGGATTTGGGACGGTTTCTTCATTGATTTTGAGGAATGCAGACCATTTCTCAGTCTCCCTAACAAAATTATTACCCCTAATATCCCATATTTCTCTGCACTTCTCTTTACTCTTTGGCTCTTCCTGCGCTATTATATTATGTTTGTCAGGTGCTATAGAGCTGGTCCCATCTAAGTGTCTAGATGGTAATCTTTTGCAGGAGCAGAGAGATCTCCAGGTCTTTCTCAACAGAGTCACTCATGGTCATGAATCACCAACACTTCAGTTAGCAGCCGAGCACTTACATTGGGCTTATACTCTCTTCTCGCATAAAACTGGACCATCTATCTAATCCCAACAGGTGGAATGATTTGTAATTTGGCAAATGATCTAGAGTTTATTGTCTTACTGAGAATTGAAGACTTCATTCATTTACCTAATGTTAGACTTTCAAGGAAAGGGTTTAAGAAACATCAGTCTCTTCCAGGACCATGTGAGTCCTGGATGAATTTGTCATCAACTTCTTCCCCAAATCTGAGAATAATCACAAGAGAAGGAACTGTGAACCTAGAGCCAAGAGACTTGGGGTCTGGTCTTGGATATGCTGCTAATTGTGATTTCTTTCAAATGTACACAACGTGGAGCAAAAAGTATAATGGAATCTTAAGGATGTATGACTTAGCATAGCAAATACTAAAATTGTGTCATTCTTGTTTTGGGGTATATACCTCTGATCTGTGACACTTGTTATTTGTTGGCAAGCATGTTAAAGCAAATCCCAGACATCACTTCATTTAATCATAGTCTTGTACTTGCATTTCTAGGAATAAGAATTTTAAAAAAATCTTACAATATTTAAATAATTTGACTGTGGTTCATTAGCAGTCTAGTGTTTAATCCATATTCAAATCTCTTAAGACAATTACTTGCAGTTAATTGACAATTAAAATGCAAATAATGCCTACATCTGACATTTTATTATTAGGTTTCTTAGTTTATAGAAGCACCCTCCTTTCTTGGTTATTGTCTATTGATAGCTGTTATATACAATATTAAAAATAGATTGTACACTTCCTTTGTTCTCCTGTATTTCCTCAAATATCTGCATTTAAAAATTTTGTTGTGCTGAATGCTTGGTTTGAAATTACTTTATTTGCAATTAGTATCTGTATGGGAACCAGTAAACTTGTTCTAATTTTTATGTATGTCACTCATTGTTCTGATATTTTGTTTATTTCTGTAGCATCGTTACTGTCATAGCATTTGTGTATCACATTCTGTATTCTCTCTTATAATCTTCAGATAAACATATATTTGCTCTTCAGATAAAAATATATTTAATACTCACCACCAATTCTTAAGTTTACATCTCTTCAGTTATTTTGCTTGTTTGAAACTGACTCTATAGAAAGTTCCTCATGAATTCTGGAATTGTTTAAACAACTTTTTGTATTTGAAAGTCATTATGGGAAGCTATAAAATCCTTGAGTCATATATCTCTTGATAATGTCAATGTGTTATTTCCACTGATGGCTAATGTCTACATAAGATATCTAATGATGCTGTGAGTAAGGGCTATTAAGTAGGTTCTAACTCAGAGTGATGTTATGCACCACAGAACAATCACTGCCCTGTCCTGCCCCATCACCATAATCTTTATATAATCAATATGTTTGAGCCCGTTTTTATGCAGCCACTGAGTCAGTCTCTTGGATGGTCTACCTCTTTCTGCTTTCCTTTTTACTCCAGCAAGCATGATGTATTTTTTGAGCCATCTAGTTCTGTGGCTGTTTTTTAATCCATGTTAATTTTGACCTTTGTTTTTGTGTGGCCAGCATGGGATCTATTTACAGTCGTTGTCTGTTTCTGAACCATCTCCCACTGCCCCCCATTTGTGCCCCAGCTTGATGTTGGAGGACTTTGTACTTAAATAGATTATGAGTACTTAGACTCCGGAATCTATTCATCTTCAGAAAGGATTTACTATTTTCTTACCAGCCCTTCATAGCAACATCCCAGGTTAACTTCTTGGGCTTCTTGTCTGAATAGCCAAATCTTACCAAAGTCTTCAGATAGTCCTTTTCCACTTTCCCATTGCTGCTCACTGCTTCTAGAGGACGATGAAATAGCCTCTGGGAAGTGGTCTAATTATCTGATATACTCATGACATTCTAGCTCTGATTGAGAAATGTAAGACTCCTTATCTCATGGTCACTTGTTATCTGCAATTAACTTTAGTTTGAACTTTTGAGAATATCTGTAGGAATATAGATAAAAGACCTGATTTCTTTGTGCCTGGAGAAGGATATCATGATTGATAAGGTCAGCAAAAATGAGGGAAGCCTTCAACAAGATTCATTGATACAGGGCCTTCAACAATGGACTCAAACACTTGACTCAACAGCTATGGAATTGTGCAGAAGTGGGCGGCATTTTGTTCTGCTGTATATAGGGCTTCTATGAGTCAGAACTCATTTGATGGTACCTAACAACAAAAGCAACAACAATGTTTTGTGGACAAAAAGAACTCTGGACGGATGACAGAAGTAAGAGCATACTAGGTTTCTAGGGACTAAAGGACTTAATAGCTTTATAAGTTCCTGGGAGTTCTGATTAATAAATTTTCTTATTTATTATATGCTTGAACATTTATCATGGTTTATTGAACTTGGTTAAACATGAGAAAGCTGTGACACATAAGTAGAAAAAGCGAAAAGGTATAAATAGTCAAGGTCAGTCCTCCCCAAACAATTATTGGCTGGAGATGGTGGTGAACATCACGTGTGCCTCTATCAACTGCAAATGATTTTTTTCTTGGTGTTTGCTTGTTGGTAATAGGAGGAGATGGTGAAAAAAAGGTTGGGATGCTGATGTTGGACCTTGGGTGTTCCTGGTTTTCATTATACCCATCGATATATATTTAAGACCAAAAGACAGATACAACTTCAGGTTCTGCCTAGCTAGCAAGATTGTAACTCAGAGAAGCTGCTTGGTGGTTTTGAGTTTCTGATGAAATCTGAGTCAAAATCAATCCAGAGATAGTATAAGCTTTACAACACTATTGCTATGGACAATAACATGATCTCTGAAGTGTTGATGAAGCAATCGATTCAAGTGGTGTCTCATTCAAGTTGTGTAATAGTCACATGCTATTCACAAAATATTTCATGTTCTCCACTACATATGCACATGTATAGATTGTACCTTTTGGTTCTCTTGTAGTTAGGTAAGGCCATGATGTTAGTTATGAATGATAAGTAGAAGGGGTATGGGGCACTGTGAGTCAGAATAGTTCACTGCCAGTATAAAATACTTAAAAGCCTTTCTCAGCTTCTGCCAGCATTATGAATAATGACTAGCATAGTGACTAGTCTATCCATTTGGATCCCTGAATGTCTAAAATGAGCCACACACTCTTGCACTTTTCTGCGATGGATTCTCAATGAGAAGCTAGTCTTTGGTTTTAAGAGTCTAAGATTTTGAGGTTGTTTGATTTCACAGCATAACTTGGCTCATTGCGGTTAAAACAATGTTCTCTCCAGTACAGGTCAGTGGGCTCACTGATCATCTTTAGAAAGGAAGAAGTAAGGGTCAAGGAACAAGGAGACACTGCTGGCTAGGCACACATTGTGACAGGGGTGTGATAGGGAGAGGACAGATCAGCTCTGTAGACCCCCTAATCTTACCAGAATTATTCCCCCTGTTAACAAAATGTTCAGAAGACTCTAGCCTCACCTCACTGTTCCCCAAATTCTAGCATGTATTGCCTCACCTGCTTAAGTGGTTTTCACCTAAATGATCTATTCATCTTTATTCCCTAGACTTTCATCTAAAAAGTCAGTTTATCCTTCAGTGTATTAAATACCTTGCTCTGAAAATGTGTTTCCCAATTCTTTACCAAAACCAAGCAATTTATTCTTTTTTTAGGGAAAAATAATAGGACATTATAACTTATTTATTACTGGTCACAGTCAGTTTTATAGAAGCGTTATTTGAGAGATAAACGTGTACTAGATGGTAATGACCGATTTCTGTACTGAATTTCTGGAATTACCATGCCTGACGCTGCACATATAATTAATCAAGGTTGTACATAGAAACAAAGTGCTCTATTCCCAGGACAGGGCTCTTACACTGTGTGGGTGTGGTTACCCAACACTTCTCACAATCTCTTTGCATGCCATGTAGGAAATAGGCAAGGGAGAAAGAGAACCTGACAATTTCTTTGGTCATCTCCCAATTGTGTTCTTCTATGAGTAAATTCGGTTCCTCAGTTTCCCCAAACCTCTCTTCATATCTTTGTTCCGCAGGCTGTAGATGAAAGGGTTCAACATGGGTGTCACCACCGTGTACACAACTGTGGCCACTCGGTCCTTCACTACGGAGTACATGGACAGGGGCCTAAAATAGACGTAGATGATACTCCCATAGAACAGGGCCACGACCGTGAGGTGGGAGCCACAAGTTGAGAAGGCCTTCCACTTTCCGGCTGCAGAAGGGATTCTGAGCACAGTGATGATAATCCGAATGTAAGAGAAGACGGTGCACAGGAAAGGGGTCACGATGACAGCGAGGGTTTCAGTCATGACCACAATTTGGCTAGAGGAGGTGTCAGAGCAAGACAGCTTTAACACGGGCTGGGTGTCACAAAAAAAGTGCTTAATGACGTGGGAGGCACAGAAAGATAGGCGAGACATGAGCAGCACCCGGAGCAAGGCGTGCAGGTGGGATATGGTGCAGGACACCAGTAACATGAGAAGGCAACGCTTTGGGTTCATGACTACGTCATAATGGAAGGGGTTGCAGATGGCCACCAGGCGGTCTATTGCCATGGAGGCCAGCAAGTAGCTGTCAGTGTTCCCAAAGGCCATGAAGAAGTACATTTGGGTTAGGCAACCCACGTAGGAGATAGTCTTTGTCTCTGATAGGAAGTTTGCCAGCATCTTGGGCACAATCACCGTGGTGAAGCAGATGTCCATGAAAGATAAGCTGCTGAGGAAGAAGTACATAGGGGTATGGAGCCGGGAGTCAGAGTGGATGGCTAGGATGATGAGCACATTCCCCACCAAGGTGACCAGGTACATGATGAAGAAGATAGCGAAGAGAGGTTTCTGCAGCTGAGGGTTAGAGGAGAGGCCTAGAAGGATGAAGCCTGAGGTGCTGCTGCTGTTCTTCGCCTCCATGCTTCCAGACTTCCTGCATGATATTAGCAGCGAAAGGAATGTAAAAGGTCATTTGATTAATACAGCTTTCATATATATATATACACACATATATATGATTATTAAGAATGTTTATATCAAAAAAACTACAGAGGAACAAGAAATCAAATTCAACTAAAACTCAAACAAAGCAAATCAAACCAAAACACCAAACTCACCACTACCATGTCATACCAATCCTATAAAACTGCTTCTTAGACTCCAAGGCTGCAAACCAAGGGTCCTCAAACTTTTTAAACAAGGGGCCAGTTCACTGTCTCTCAGATTGTTGGCGGACCGGACTATAGTTAAAAACAAAAACAAACTATGAACAAATTTACTGTGAGCCCGGGATGAGTCGGCTGCTAAGCAGGACAGGTAGTGGTGACCAAAACACCGGGTGGCTGGATAAATGTCCTTGGTGGGCCACATGTGGCCCGCGGGCCATGGTTTGAGGACGCCTGCTAAACCTTTACAGGAGCAGAGAGCCTCATTTTTCTCCTGTAGTGTAGCTGCTGGGTTCAAACTGCTGACATTTGGGTTAGTATTTCAACATATAATCCACAAAGGGAAACAAGAACGAACAAACTACCCTTCCTCGCCCAACTTTCTAAATTAGAAAAGAAATCTTCCTAAATTATAGGAATTCGTGTGCATCCTAATTTTTCTGAATTCTCCTTTCTCTCTCTTTTGCTCTCTATTCTTAATTTTACCTTGTTATTCTGAAATCAGTTGACACTCAAATAAACACTGAAATTAGAGTTCATGTGAATTCTTTACTCCACTTCTTTGAATTGTAACATCTTATGTTACTGCAGTACAAAGATCAAAACACTGAAACTGATGTTGATGCATTAATATAAACCAGCAAAATAATATTATTTTACAATAATAATAATATATTAATAAATAATAATAATATTAAGCAGCAAAATAGAGGAAGGCCCTCAGTGAGATGGGTTGCCATTGGGGTTGCAACAATGGGCTCAATCATAAAAAAAATGTGACGATGACAAACACTGACGGGGCAGTGTTTGGTTCTGTCATGCTTATGGTCATCATGAGTCAGAACCAACTTGAAGTCAGAACCAACTAGCAGCAATGAACTACGAACCTAATTAGTATCTCACTAGTCCCCTCCACCCTCAATGTCCTTTTACTACTCCAGGACCTAATCTAGATAGCCACTTGCACTTAATAGTCATTTCTCCTAAGTCTTCTCCAATCTGTAACTTTTCCTCATTTTTTTTTCTCTCGCTCATGCCTGGTCACTTTTTAATCTCACTAGGCAGTTATTTTGTAGAATGCTTTTCTATTTGTGCTTTCTGGGATCACATTCAGTTTTATATCTTGGCAAGAACAGCATAGAAGTGACATGTCTTTCTTGATATCAAATTAGAAGGCACTTGATATCAATTTGTCTTATTACAGGAAATGTAGTGTTAACCTTGATTACTTGGTTAAAATGGAGTCTTTTAGAGTTATCCACCATGCGTGAAGTATTAATTTCTTCTTCTCTGTTCTCTTGTCATTTTCAGCATCTGACTTTTCTTTCTTTAAAGGTTGAAGGCTTTGAAAGCTGAACAGAGAACAGAATTATGTTGACCCTGCTTTCTCATACCAGACAAGTTCCTGCAGACTACCATCCACCCCTACTCTCCCTTCTAGAAGCTGCCCTTCCCAGGCCCTGGCCCTGGCCCTGGCCCGGCTACATAATATGTGAAGCCCAGTACAAAATGTAAAGGAGGGGCTGCTTGTTAAAAAAAAAAAAGATTCCTTGGAAGCATAATGTCCAGCATTCCCAGTTGTCCATGGTTTTAACCCTCTAACTGCTCTGTGGAAGAAAAGGCCAGCGGTCGGCCTCTGTAGAGATTGATAGAATTGGAAATACTATGTGGGCAGTTCTACTCTGTCCACAGTGTCACTGCGAGTCAGAATTTACTTGACAGCAATGGGTTTGACGTGTTACAAACACTGATATTTTACAGATGTTGAGAGCAAAACATTAAATATGGGTTCTGTTGAGGACCCTGTGTGGCTGCCTGGGTCATGTGCCAGGAAGTCAAACTGACTTGGAGCCCTTCCCTACCCTAGCCCACACTATCTTATGTCACACTCCCCTTCCCTACTCTCCCCTCTCCTCCCAAACCCTACCCTTCCACTTCAAAACCCAACCCATGAGTTGACGCTGACTCATAGTATGCCCACAGGCAGAGGACAGACTAGAACTGCTGCTGTGAGTTTCAGAGACTGTAACTCTTTTCAGGAGTCGAAATCTCCCTTTTCTCCTGTAGAGTGCCTGATGGTTTCAAACAGCCGATTTTGCAATGGAAAGCCCAACATGTAGCCCACTATGACACCAGGGTGTCTGTCCTTTGTCTTCTTGTCTAGTCAGTCTGTCTCTCCTTCACCCATCTTCTTGTTCTCATTCTCATTCTGTTTTAAATATGCTCAGATATCACCAATTAAAAAAAAAGCCTCTCCTCCTGCTCACTCATCAATAAAATTTGCCAGTGTTCTTGTGGAGGCCCCCAGTGACCGCCACAATCCTTAATTTCATGGCCACTTTTCAGTCCTTTGCAAGAACTCTTGCTGTGATTGCCCACTTCTTCCTGGTCACTTGTGAAATCTGTTCTTCACAACTTTATTCTCTGCTGGATATTAAATCTGGTTTGATTTTTTTCCTTTACATTTTACTTATTTTGTTGTTTCTGTTTTAGTCAGCAAAATCATATAGCCATTCAAGCATTTCTACCCAGACAGTTCAGTGACATTGATTAAATGCGCCATCATTCCCACGCTCCTTTTCTGAATAGTTCCTCTCTTACATAAACCACATAGCCATCAAGTTTCCGATCTAATCTTTGAGTTGCTATTCTCGCTTTGATTCTACATAGCTTTTTCATAAAAGAGTATTATGCTCAATTTAAACCCTTAAAAAACTAGGTAGACTAAACTATGATTTGATTTAAAGGAGACTTTGGGGATATTTTTTAGTTTACAGTTTAAAGATCATTGTGGGACAATAGTTTCAGGGGTTCATCCACCTTTAATGACTACAGGAATTTTAGAGTTGCTGAAAATTGAAACCCTGTTCTGTATTTTCTCCCTTTCGTTCAGGATTTTCCATACAGTCTATGATCAGAATCACCAGTAATGGTAGCTGGATACTATGCAGTACTTATAATTTCATGGCAAAGGAGGCAGTTGTTCATGGAGGCAGTTAACCACACAGTTTATGTACTCCACCCGTTCCTGACTTACTCTTCTTCTTTTGTTGTTCTAGGTGAATAGAGACAAATTATCATGCCTTGGATTGCCACCTGAAAGGCTTTAATGTCTCAGGCACTGTAGCCTAGGAAATAAAATAGGAACACTAAATACTTTATTGGTACCAATTAATTGGAACGTCCCATGAAACCATGACCCTAAACCTTTAAAGCAAGGGACCAAATCTCATGAGGTATTTGATTGTACATAAGCAACTTAATAAAAATTTTTTTTTTACAATTCATTTATGTCTTGACCAATTCTTTAGCTTTTTCTTTGTCCCCTGGAAAGAGGTTGCTATGTCATTCTTGGAGTTAGGAAGTTTTCATTCCATGACTCCCCATGAAAAATATTTTGTTTATTGCTGTGGTTGTAGGTATGGAATAAGATGTGCATGATGAGGAGGATTTGTAGAGCAGGTACGGGGCAAACATTCATTAGCATCAAAATGAGTAATTTTTGGTACCCTTGAAACCCCATGATCTGTCTGACAAAATCTTTAGATCAACACCTCAATGATTCTTTAATAAGATTTTTATTTTGCAAAAAATGGTGAGTTTGGGGTAACATGACCTACCCAAACCCAACCAACTGCCACTGATAGCATAGCCACTCATAGCAACCCTATCTATGGAAGTGGCAGTCTCTCTTTCTCCCGAGGATTGGCTGGTGGGTTTGAACCAGAGACCTTGCGTTAACATCTGGTCAGCAGTCCAGTCAACAGTCCAACACTTACCGTACTTGCCAACACTTGTCAGGACTCCTCTAACAAATCAGAACTCACTGCTAGATGGCAATTCCAATTCATAGTGGCCCTCTGGGGCAAGGCAGAACTCACCCTGTGGTTTTCTGAGACTAGATCTTTACAGGAGTAGAAAGTCTCTTCTTTCTCCTGTGCTGAGGAGAAAGTTGGTGGTGCCCAAATGATGACCTTGTGATTAGCAGCCCAAAGTGTCACCAAAGACATCACCAGATCTTCTCACTCGTTGCCATCAAATTGATTCAGACTCATTGGGACTCTACAGTCACTTGTCTCTGTGAGTTTCTCAGATTGTCATTACTTTAATGTTCAGATCCTGATCCAGGGATGACACTCATGTTAGGATTATTATTAGAGATGCTTTGCTGAACTTTATTTCGAAAATCTCTGAACAATGGCTGAACTTTTATTTTATTTTTAAAATATATTATTGTCTTCCAAGAACCACTAGGAGAGTCCCATTCTAGACACCCCAATAGTACAAAAAATATGTAATTGTAAATTTTAGATTTTTTTCCCCTACCAGGAGAAAGACGAGAACGACAGAGCTGACCTATTAGCATTGGCAAGCTACATGGCACAGATGGAGGTCTTGGCCAGTAAAATAAGGCAAAGCAAAAAACATACGAGGTTTAAACTTTGAGGCAAATTTATCATTATTTTAAATGTCCTACTTTCCTTAGATTTCATCAAGACAGCTGTATGCAAGTTAAATACATAAATATAAATACTTTTCTTGATTTAGAAAGCCATTATAGGAAAAAAACCCCATTTAGTTGACACTAGGAAGACAATCTAAAAATACATTAGAATAAACTTACCTGGAGAATCTTTAACAACACAACTGAAGACAGGTATTAATGAAGATCCTATACTCATGAAAAGGAAAAGTCATTGTTTGAAAGCCAGTCTTCTCAGTTTAATCAGAAAACCCCAATGAAATTTTAATGGAATTTGAGAAGGTCATTCTTAAATTCACCTATGGGAGTTAATATTTAATAATAAAAGATAATAAAAAACCAAGAACAATGAAAAAGAACTTGTTCAACCTCCAATCAAAGCACATGATAATTAGAAACCATCTGCTATTAACATGCAGAGACACAAATCAGTGGCTCAACATAGAGAATCCTATATTCCTGTATTTATGTATGTATACAGATCTTGATTTCTCTGTATAAGTTTCTCTGTATGTGACTAAAACTGATTTCATAGCAGAAGAGAAAGCATAGATTATTCAATGACATTCATGGCAATTGGTCAAATATTAAGAATAATGCGAGAATTTTTTTCACTGTGCAACCCACTTCAGTGCCTGAAGCCCATGGAGGTAAGCCAGGCAATGGTTTGAAGTCACAGTTTGCTTTGGCATGGGACACTATGAGAGGCCCATGGGATCAGACCTGCCATAAATCCAAACCCATGCACAAATAATGCTAGAATTCGATCAAACTTTGTATTTAGAAAAAATCACATAAATGAAGAATGTAGAAGTAAAGTTAAACAAAACAAAAAAACTACTATTAGTACTGCCCAAACAAAAGAGCATATTATTCTACTCTGAGGGTAGGACTGCTATTCCAACAAGTAATGAATTGAAGAAGAAAGATTGTCAAAACACTCAAACACTTGAAAACACACCAAAAACAAAACAAAACAAAACAAAACAAAACCCATAAGCAAAACTAAAGTACAGACTCAAACAATATATCTCAACACATCACTCAAGAAAACAGACGGCCAAATGGTCAACCTTAATGATAATCAAGAAAATAACAATTAGCCACTGAATACATTCTCACCCATCAGGTTGGCGTGACTTTTTTTTTTCACACTATACAAAGTGAAATAGGTACTCACATTAGCAGCGAGTGGTAAATCATTCTAAGCGTTTTTGTAATCTCTATTAGAGTTGAAAATCTATCCTTATTCAATAATTCTACTTTAGAGGCTGCTCTCGAGAAAGAACCAATAACTATAGCAACAAAGACATGTGCACAAACATTTCACTGTAGCAAAACCAGCCAAACAAAAACAATGTAGGAGCAACAATCTGTCGAGTCACAAAGACAGGAATTAGTTGTCAAACAATTTATAGCGCATTTTAAGAATGGAATTTCATGCTACAGTCTTTAAAGAAATAAGATAGCAAATGTTGGCCAATATTTTGTGAGCATTTGGTATATGCCTCACACTGGACTGAGTGCTTTTCAGATCTCTTATAAGTTTATTCTCTTCAAATCCTGAGAGAGGCATTATTATTTCTTCATTTTACAAATAATGTTAGAAAGAGCTTAGCAATATTAAGCATCTTACCAGATCCTACAGTATACATGTCAACAGCATGACAGCAGGTCAGAAACTATTCATTGCTATGTTATGCTATCATTGTAATCTACTATCTGATAGTACATTAAACAATAGAGGGCAGAACATTGTGTTCGGCATATAATATTTCTGTAAAGAAAAATATACGTACTTTATACATTGTGTTTATGTGTGTGGTGTTTGGGTTTTGTTGTATCTAGTTGCCTTCAAAGTTAATATTGTATGGATGGAATAAAGAATAACTTCCATATTTTATATTTTGAGCATCTAAAAATAATAGACATGCCACATATCTTGTATTAATTTTATAATTTAAAAAGTGAAAGTTTCCTATAATTTCACACCCCAAGTTGGACTTGTTTTCCTATTTTAGAGTTTTTTCTCTTTCTGTACATACATCTCTCTATAGGGAAATTTGAGATATTTTGAGAGACACTTCCAGGTATTGCAAGTTTTCTGCCTTTGGCAGGGTGTAGCCTTACCATTTTTGCTATCATTAGTTTTATTTGGGTTTTCCTTATTTGAATCTGCTTTACACAGGTTCAAACTTTTGCAGTTTTTACTGTACTATCTACAGGAATGGGCTTATCCTATCCATAAGGCACACACCAGCAACAGCATTGTTAGTTTCCAATTCCGACTCATGGAGACATCATGTGTACAGTGTGAAACTACCTCATAGGGATTCAGGCCAAGGGTGTGCTCTTTTGGAAGCAGATAATCAGATCTATTTTCGGAAGAGCGTCTGGTTTGATTTGAGAACTGCCAGTCATTCAACAAGCAGGCAAGTACTTTTCTCACTACCCAGGGTCTTCACTGCAGGATTATAATGGATGTTTTTGTACAGGTGGGCTTCAAAGGGTTCATGGAAATATGGGATTAAAAGATATGGGATTAAAAAAAGTTTTTAACGTTCCTTCATATGTTTTTTGGGCATTTACAACAATTTCTTTGGTGAAATTTGAAAAATGGAATGGATTTAAGAGCAATTAAAAGCTTTAATAGGTATTGCCAGTCGAAGTCAACTTTGCTTTATTTCTTTTCTGGGACATGTGCTCACTTGGATCTCTGCACTAAGACCCTGTTTCCTTCACTGTGCCTTTCAGCCTCCCTCCTGGGACATTGTTTTCCCTGTTTGATAAAGAGTTACCTGACCCTCTTTGAGTTGACCCTTGGATTCTCCAGATGTTTCTCTGAGTCACTAGTTTAGTCTTTTCTCATTTCAGGGAACCTGATCACATTATGTATTTCCTTATGCTACGGACAAGTTATCACCTCTGTGTGTTCACCAATGGGAGTGGGGGAGCCCTGACAGCATAATGGATTACATGTTGGGTTGCTAATGGAAAGGTTAACAGTTCAAAACTGCCATCTGCTCTGTGGGAGTAAACAGAGGCTTTCTAGTCCTGCAGAGACTCGTGGTCTCAGAAACCCCCAGGGGTGACTCTGCCCTGTTCTGCAGGGCTCCTCTGCGTTGGAGTTGAATTGATGGCAGTAAAATTGGGGTTTTATACCCATCTATAAGAGGGAGGGGATATTTTTTTTACCCTGTCTACCTCCTTAGTTGTTTGGAGACCTGAATAAAATTGTAGTTTGTGTTAACGACTGTCCACACAATTAACTAGAGAAATGGTATGGTAATGATGAGGCTTGTCATCTGTTTGTGTTTGGGAACTGGGAACCTTTAAAGGGGTGTTTCTCAACCTGTGGGTCGCGACCCTTCTGGGGATTGAAGGACCTTTTCACAAGGGTCACCTTGGACCATCAGAAAATACATATTTCTGAGGGTTTTAAGAACAGAGACTGCTCGCTTTTCATCTCCAGGCAGGTCTGCCCACATGCAGATATGCCCACATAGGAGTACCGAGTGTGAAGACTGTGATTCGTGCTACAACATGCTTCAAGACAAAATTTCATTTATTTGTCATTAGAAATAAATAGTTCACAGTATATAATGACATGGTGTCTTTATACTTTAATTATGTTCAATTTATAACAATGAAAATATATCTTGCATAGGTGATATTTACATGATGAGTCATACCAATAGCACAAAAGTAGTAGTGAAAATATTATAAAGTAGTAATGAAAATAATTTTATGGTTGGGGGTCATCCCAACATGAGGAACTGTGTTAAAGGGTCATGGCATTAGGAAGGTTGAGAAACACTGCTTTAAAGTTTTCAGTCACACCACAAAACCTTAGGATATTTACTTAAGATATTTATTCACTTTATTATTAGGATGGAATATAGATTAGTTCTGTATTTACAACTTTTTCTAGAGTTTACAGCTGGGTTTGATTTTCCTTCCCTTTTCTTATCACTGTGCAGAACATTCTTCTATCACCAACCCCCATGAAAGCAAGAGGTACAAACTAGAAACTCAGAATTCATTCCTTAAATTGGATAAAATTTACATGGTAGGCAATTAATTGGTGGAAAGTTAATCATCATCCATGAACCTGCTTTCCTGAATGAGAAAGGGCTGTCAGGGAAGTGATTAAACTGAAAAAGCAAACAAACACTCTAACATTTGTTGGATAGGCTTAGTGCTTGGCTCCTTTAATCCTCACAGCCACACTATGATGCAAAATCATTATTGCTGCCATTTAATCGATATGGCTGAAGCTCAAAGAGCAGTAGAGGTGATAAGTGATGGATTTAAGACTCAAGCCCAGGTACAGCTGATTCTAAATAGTTTATTTTAACTTACTGCACTGTATCTTTTTCCCAAATCACACGAATGCCAAAGAGAACTAACTGATTTGTTCTCTGCTAGTAAGATTCCTCATACTGTGAAGTTCCTATAACTTCCTTAAGTCACTCATCTCGCCTCCTTTGCTACCACACATTCTTTCTTAACCCTTTTCCCGCTTCCCATCTCCACAAAGTCATACTCTCCCCTTTTTTCCTTGCCTTCAGAAAGAAAAGATTGTAGGATCCTTTGGACCTCTTCTCTTCCAGATCTTGAGGACACAATTCTCTGTTTTCACAGCTCCACTGTCTGGTCCTATTGTTATAGAATCCATCTTTCTCTTCCCTCTCCTTTTCCAACTGCCAGCAGTAAGACAAATGTCATCAGAGGTGGGTAGATAGTACCTTGGAGGAGAAATGCCCTCCTTATCTCTTCAATTCCCTGAAATCTCTCTTTTCTGACCGGTTTTTATTCTAATATCAGATTAGAGCTTTTCCTCATGTGTTCAGACTCCAGCAAAGGAGGAACTTCTTTTTAATTTCTCATATCTTACTCAGTTTATGTTGAATGCTTTCCCAGGTAGCTTTAGGTCCTCAGACCTTTGATGGATCCCAATTTATCCAGCTCAATTCTTCTCAACCAACTTCTCCCTTACTTCTCTTGAGACTCACTGGCTTTCTGGGTGCCTGACTCTTCCTTTCACCCTTTCAACAATGCAATGGATTAGGCTACCTCCTCATTTGTTGTGCAGTGTCTGAGGTCTTAAAAGATTATAAGCCACTATCCCCGATATGCCAATTTGTCTATTTGCCTACAGAGAACAGCAAAAGAGAGTCAAGAATAGGGAGAAGAAATAGAACTGCATCTCAGTGTATCAAAGGTTCTAATCATAACAAGAAATATGCATAACAGAATTTCAAGGTCTCCTGAACTCATCTAGAGCCATAGATGAATCCCAGGAACTATTGCCTTTAGATGAATGCTAACCCTTAAACCAAAAATTCCCCTGAGGGTTTTTTTTTTTAAACCAAAAAATAGTGGAGCTAGACTAACAGAGCACTCAGTGAGGTCTGCCTCGAGCACCCTGCTCTATCTCTATGGGATCAGAGTGACAGCAACAACTTGAAAGTTTTGATTGGAAACTTTGGGGGTAGTCAGGATGTTAGGATAGGTGGACTAACTCAGTAAACAGGGGTGAGAATGGTTGCAAAACCTGAAGAATATTAATCAGTGTCACCAAGATTTACAAGTAGAAACCATTGAAGTGGTTATGTTTTGCTGTAGGTATTCCCAACACTCACAACAAAAATAAGGAGATGAACACAATGAATAGTAAAAAACTATTAAAGTAATTAGATTTTTCAGTTCACCCTAGTGTCTCACTTACCTGTGACCAACCAGCATTCAGAAGTGCAGCTGTTAACAGAGAAAGTATAGGTCATGCATCCTGTATCATTAGAAGGGGTACTTTCTAACGCATTAATCTCCCACCTGACTTACTTTTATGGAGAAGATCAGGCCTCAGGTTGCAAGATGTAGACTTTGTTTTTTAAGAGCAGCGCCCAATGCCCCAAATAGTGCCTTGTCCATAGTAGATTCTTCAAAAGGGCTTTATAAAGGATTAAAGTAAAAGAGAGGGAAAATAGAGGAAGATAAACCCTAGATTTTAAGGTGAAGGAGAGCAGAAGGTAGAATTAGAAAAGGGAGAGAGATCTCATGAAGGTGTTGGCCCTACAATCCTTGTTCCCCTAAACTTTGGTCTACCTACCTGTGGGATTGACAGAGGAGTTTCAGGGTCTTGAGTGGACTTGAGGGTCTTACAAGGAGTTAAAAAAATCAGGCTTTCAACCTCTAAGAAAGGAGACAAACTTGAAGTGGAACACAGTCTTGGAAATGTGCTGATTTCCTATCCACATCCGGTGGGAATTAATGATAAGCACGAAGACCCAGGGGCCTTGTCCTCTATGTGACAGAGTCCTGGGGGGTTGACCTTGTGGTCTTCCCAGGAGAGGACAACATCATCGATGCCCTCACTGAGTTCTATGTCCAGGAGACTGTGGGGAACTGGACTCCAGAGACAAACGTTGTTACAGCCAGAAAGGGAATTAGAGTCATGCAGTGGTGGGAGTAAAGGTGTGTTCATGCACATAGATGTGCTCTTACATGCACTTAAGTATGTATATTAATGTGGGATGGCTTCTGACATCCTTAAAGGTTTTCATGGGTGATTATGTCTAGATATTGATGAAAGGGTTAAGGACCAGATTCTGAGGCCAGATTGATCAGATTCAGATGCGGACTTTATATCTCAAACTATCTGAACCTATGCAATACTTTCCCTTTCTAGCCTCAATGCTACCTCTGAAAATAGAGACAAAACGTGATAATTTACTCAAATTAGGTAAGTCAGTGTTTGAACCTTGAAAGCCATGTATGGTGTAGAGATTAAAAGACAAATTTTGGAGACACACATTATTAGAGTTTTTTTTCCCACTCGACCACTCAGTGTGGTCTCAAATTAAAGTTATTTGATCTCAAAGTAAAGAATACTTTTGAGGTTAGTGGAACAATTGGGATTGGTTTGAGGGTCAAGAAATTGGGATAAAATGAAGGAATTGATTTTGGGCTAAGAAAGTAAACTTTGGAGTCAATGTCAAAGTTTGAAACCTTGTTTTGTCACTCCTCCAGTTGTGTGACTGCACAAATTACAGTTCCATGCTTTGTTTTCCCCAGTTATAAAACAAATAATAGTAATTCAGACTTCACTACTTTATTGAATACAATTTCAGTTGTATATTGCATCATATTTAGCTGTATATTTAGGTATTATACTTGCATTGTCTGGAGCTTGGGCTAGCTTCATGGGCATGTGACCTCACAGGATCTAATATGTGATAGAAAGCTTAATAATCACAGAATTTGCAATTCTTGGAAAATTTTGAACAAAGGGTCTTGCATATTTTCCATGGGATTAATCCTATAGATATATGTATACATAATACATCTGTCATTTCAATATTTTTTACTTGTACAACTCAGTGGCATTAATTGGGTTCTTCCTGTAGTAGCACAGTGACAATAAATTATGGAGCAATATCTGCCAGGTATATAGTTATCACTGAATAAATGTTAGCAATGATCGTGCAAATTTCTAATACATATTCATGACTCACCCTCTTGATGATTTCTAGTCCCTACTTTACTTTTGAGCTCTACAGAATTAGTTGATTGAACTCTGATATATCTTTTTTTTGGGGGACATCACTGCCCTCTGGTGGGAGTGGGAGGCCCAGCCTTGCTTTTAGAGAGCTGCTGCTGGATTTGAACCGCCAAGCCAGTGGGCCACAGTCCTGCACTCATTCACTACTCCACGGGAGCTCAGCCTCTGATATATCTTAAAAACTAGGTGTGTTCCTATGGAGAAGTTGATGTTCAGTGCTTTTGAGTGTGTCCTGATTCATAGTGACCCTGTGTACAACAGAATGAAATGACTGGTCTAGTACTATCCTCACAATTTTCTCATGCTTGAGTCCATTGTTTTGGCCATTGTGCAAATCCATCTTGTCAGAGGTCTGCTGCTTTTTCACTGCCCCTCTATCTATCAGGGTCTGGTCTCAGTTGATAACATGTCCAAAGTACACAAGGCAAATTCTCACCATTCTTGCTTTTAAGGAGCATTCTGACTATATTTTCTCCAAGACTGATTTATTTGTTCTTTTGGCAGTCCATGGTGCTTTGATATTCTTCGCCAGCACCACAATTCAAGTGAATCAATTCTTCTTCAGTCTTTCTTGTTCATGTCCAATCATGCACATGGAACAATTGAACATACCATGGCTTGGATCAGGTTCCCCTTAGTCCTTAAATTAACATCTTTGCTTTTCAACATTTTGAAGAGGTCTTGTGTGGGAGATTTACTCAATGCAGTGCATCATTTGATCTCGACTGCTGCTTTCATGACATTAGTAAGATGAAATCCTTGACAACTTCAATAGTTTCTCTGCTTATCATACTATTATCTATTGGTCAAGTTGTGAGTATTTTGGTGTTCTTTTAATTGAGCTGTTTTCCAAACTAAAGGCGTCAATCCTTGATCTTTATCAGTTAGTGCTTCAAGGTCTCCTCCTCACTTACAGCAAGTGAGGCGGTATCATCTGTATGCCGCAGGTTGTTAGTAAACCTTGCTGTAGACCCATTTTTCTTTATGAATCCCTGGTTCCTTTGTTATTTGCTCAGCATACAGACTGAGCAAGCATGGTGAGAGGATACAACTCTGATGCACAACCTTCTTGATTTTAAACCATGCGTCATCATAGCAACGTTCAAGTCACCACTATATGACAAACTGACAAACGAGTGGTGGCCTATGGAGCTAGTCTCTGCAAAGTACTCAGATAAGAGCTATTTTCTAAATTCAAAGCTAATATATCCATTTCTAAAACCAAAGCCAATGCCATGGAGTTAATCCAAACTCATGAAAATCCCATATGTTATGGAATAGAACTGCTCTATGGGGTTTTCTTGGCTGTGACCCTTATTTAAGGCATTCTGGTGGCTTACAATAAGTTAACTACTGATTTCATAACTGTAAGGTTAGCAGTTTGAATCCACCATATGGTCTATGGGATAAAGATGAGGCTGTTCATCACTGTAAAGATTTAAAGTCCAATTATAAGCAAAACCTCATAGCCAAAGCCTCTGTGTGCTCAGGGGAATGCAGCATCTGAAGGTCTAAAGGTGATAAAGCTCAGGAGGAAGCAAATTCCAAGACACAAATCAAGGTTATTAAACAATCTCTGGAAGCTCCCTTTCTTTCAAAGGTAGAGAAAACAAAGGAACAAAACCAGCAGAGGAATGAGAAGCCTCTGAGATACCCAAACTTAAATCTGGTGAGAAGCAAGCATTATGGGTATCAGGCAGATGAGAAATTTTTAGGCATAGCTTAGAAAACTAAGCCTGAATCAGAATGGGGAATGATATTAAAAGCATCTCCTCCTGGAATTTAATGTAAAGACCAGAGATTGTAAAAAAAACTAAGCAAGCCAGTGTTGGAAATAGATTAGCTCCAAAGAAATGTAAACTAAGAGAGTTAATATAGAAGATAAAGTTTGGTGAGTGGAGTTTCAAGATATAGTCGTTGACAAGACCAGCTCAGAAAATAGAAGCAAGGAGGCAAAGTATAGGAAAATGCATTTTCTTTCTAGGGTAGAAAAGGGGATTGCAGAAGAAGGAGATTTAGAATTTAGAATGCTTTATCCTGTCTGAGTTATTAACAGACAGCCTTATGGGAAACGCCCATCAGAAATTCACAGTGTGTTACTCTTTGAGTTACTAAAAGATCTCAAGCAGGCAGTCATTGACTATGGCCCAGACTCACATTATGTAATTAGCAAAATAAGGTCTTTGGTGGAGTCTGAGTGCTAGATCTTTACTGTCTGGAGAGCCTTGGAAAAAGTATGCCTTTATCCTTCAGAATTTTTACAATATTGTATGTGGTAGGATTCTACCACCCATTCACAAGCTCATAAAAATGCTAAGAATGAGATAGAACTAGGAATTCATCGATTGCTAGGGATGAGAATTATATCACAATTGAGTCACAACTACAGTTAACTGAAATAGCACAGATACATGGGGTCTGTCTAAGGGGCTTGGAAAAGAGAATTCCATCAGAGTGGAGTAGGCCAAGTTATATAGCCATAAGACAGTGGAATGATGAATCCTATTTTGACTTTGTGTCCTGACTAGAAAATTCTGTGAGCAGTTTTTTAACAAATGTGCAGGCAGTGAAAATTCTAGTGCCTAATCCACCTTGATTTCTCTAATAAACATTGTAAAAATGCCATGTGTCCCTACAGGGAACAAGACACTCTGTTCGATTATCTTAGAATATGTAGGAAGGTAGAGACAGATGAATACAAGGCCAACCTCATGGCAGCTGCCTTGGCAAATTACACCAGATCTAAAAGAAAGCGCTTTAGTTGTGGGAAGATAGGTCATCTTCAAAGTGGGTGCAGACAGTATAGGCCAATCAGCCTGGCCACAAAGAGTGAGCTGAGGCTTGTGCCAGAGAATGGACCAGGACCACCAAGTTCAAGTTTTAAAAAAACTGTACTTTGCCCCCATTGCAGAAAAATAACTCAGTGGGCCATCAACGTTGCTTAAGATCCAGCAGTAAGGGATTTCCACTGGCAAACATCTCACAGAAGGAAGATAGAGGAAGAAGCTTGATCCAAACTTTTGCTCAACAGAGCTTGGAAGGCAAAGCCTGGTCTAGCGAAGAAAATCTTACAGAGAAATTTCAGGTATCACCCAGCCTGACAGCAAGAGACCAGACCTAACCAAATTTGTGAGAGTTCAGCCTGTTCAACTTGCTGCAGAAAGTTTGACTAACTTAGAAGAAGCTTAGAAGTCCTCACAGCAGTTTGTTGATTCTAAAAAAGCAGGATTCCCTGCTTGAAATAGTAATACAGTTTTTATCAGAAAGATTTGATCTAAGTACTTAGGAAATCAAATTGATACTGCAGTTGATCAGCATTGTGAGGGAAAGCCAAATACCATAACTAAATCAGAAATTATTAAGACTAGTAATTGGGGTCCACTACCTAAAAGAGCTATGAAACTTTTATTAGGAAAGTCTAATCTAAATTTTCAAAGTGTTCATATTGTTGCTGGAATTACTGATCAGGGTTTTAAAGAATAAATTTAAAGTAAACTTGAAAAAAAAAAAGAATAAAGTAAGGCAGTGATAAATCAGGCAAGTTCCCTGATATTGATATTGGGGTTTATAAAGAAGGAAGATCGCTTAAAGCAATTTCCCCCCTGTATTTCTAGAGTTAAAATTTACACCCATCAGGAAAAAGTACTTGAGAAGTCTGACCACCCTGCAAATCAAGGGGTCGTTTGGAGTACCATTGTGGGCCAACAACAGCACCCCCACGTGGAATTGGAAATTGGAGGATAAAGCTTTTTAAGCTCTGGATATGGGATAATTTCCTCAGGACATTCAGGAGGGCCTAGGACCCACCCACTAATGTTCGGCCACGAAGTAAGGTCAGAGGCCAATTCAGAATTTAGGCAGGCTTAATTGGAGGGCTTGCGGGCGACTTCAGCAACTCAAAGGGGTATGAGCTGAGGATGCCACGCCAAGGGAACAAAAGGGAGGGTTTTCATCCCCTTCTGGTGGGCTTGGCGGGAACAATAGCATTTTTAAATTTTTCAGGAGGGAAACTTCTGGTGGGAAATACGTGCACAGCTGAATTTCACAAGGGAGACAGTCGTTAACTAAGGGTTACAGCAGGGTGGGGTGTGTGCAGTTTTAGAAATGAGCCCGTGTTCTGGAAATTCTGGAAAACCCAGAACACCGTGGTTTGAGCCTCAGAAGAGATGGTGAAATGGAGGCACTGAGCTTAAAATGGAGTCTCCTGTGCCAAGACCGGACATTCCTGGCTTCGCCTTATAGGGAAAAGGGACAAAGACTCTCTCTTTCTTCTGTAATTTCTTCATGCTGGGTTTTGGGCGAAGAGGGGGGGTTTAGGCAGAGTGCTGGGAGTCGGAGCCCGGCACGGACCGAAGGGGTAGGTACTGTCGTAGCATCATTTGGTTGACAGCAATACGGGTTACTTCGCAGAGTCGATTTTGCAGGAGCTGGATAAGACAAGGGGCAACAGATAACAAGATTATAATAAAAATTAATGGTCCCGCTACGGGGGCAAGGATGGAATATAACGAGGAGTTCCACCAGGAGGAGGAGTCTCTGCCACTTAGCCATATTCCTTGTAGGTCGCGGCTCAGTTTATGCGGCGTCTGAACTCTGGTCTCAACCACTCCAGATTCATTTACGTAGTAGCAACATTCTTCTTGCAGGAAGAGGCAGGTTCCTCCCTTTTCTGCCGTGATGAGATCCAGGGCTCGGCGGTTCTGCAAGGCAACTTGAGCAACCGAGGTTACTTGTCTCTGGAGAGCAGCTAAAGACTCAGCAGAGGCATCGATTGCTAACTGAAAACGAGTGGCCAATTCATTTGTTGTTTTAACTGGGTGCCCCAGGGCCCCTCCACCTAGACCAGCAGCTATTGCTGATGAGGCAGGGAAAGGCCGACCATTATAGGAAGAAAAACTGCTCTTTTAACAAGGCGGTTGTGAGTTGTCTGGTATTTAGCTCTGAACTCACCCAGGGTGTATATGGTGAGCTGTGGGACTAGAGTAACAGGTAAGCACAGAAGGGTTGAGGTGGAATTGGCATCCAAATACTTCATAAGAGTATGGTTGCACCACAAAAGAATCCCTATGGAGCCTGTAATGACCCTGAGGGGTTTGGGATGGTTTTACATAGCTGCATGGACGCACTGGAATAGCAAAAGGAACCTGGACAGTACCGGGGGCCATGTGTAAAGGTACCTGAGTTGGTAGGTGAGTTGTCCTGAGTAAGGGTGTTAGCGGGCACTGGTAGTTTCGGCACAGGCACTGCCGCTAGCGGGGCACGCTCAAGAGCAGCGCACATGAGACAGCTCGAAAGATTGTTTAGTTCTGTTTTGTTGGCCATAAACAAGCCTTGTTGTAAGAGGTCTAGCCAGGAAAATGGGGATGGGTTTGGCTGAGAGATTTTGTTAGTTTGGACAAAATATCTCTCCCTAGTAAGGGAATTGGACATGAAGGAACTACTAAAAAAGAATGAAAAAAATGAGATTTTGTTGAAGGTGCAAAATAGGGAGTCAGTCCGCTGAGGACTGGAAGGAGTCCCATCTATTCCCACTACAGAGATCTGGGAGGGTGAAGTAAGCCCTGAGTAAGAGGACAAAACAGAATAGGTAGCCCCCGTGTTCCTGCTACCTGGAGCGTGACCCTGGGCTCAGCGAGGGTTACCAGAGTCGAGGAGCCAGGGCGGCTTCAGTCCAAGGACCCGAGCAACTCCATATCTGCCAGCTACGCATCTGGGGCTGCCTGGTCTCGGTGCCTCGGCTTCTCGGGGCCGGGGGCAGAGCCAGGGTCGGGCAGTCCAACTTCCAGTGACCTTCCTGTTTGCACAGGGGCATGGCCGGGTAGGAGGCTTTGGGTTGGGCACTCTTTAGCCCAGTGGCCATCCTTGCCACACCTGAAGCAGGCACCAGGCGGAAGGCGCTGTCCCCCAGGTGGGGCACGGCATTGGCTGGGATTACTGCCGGCCTTAGGACTGCTGCCAAAACTTGGGAGTGGAGGCCGAACATCTGTTGCACCCTTGCCTGGCGAGTGGCCTCGGCTGTCTCCTCTCGGGCATTGTAGATTTTACATGCCATTGTCACCAGATCCTGTATGGGAGTTTCGGGACCCTGTTCAGCCCTTTTTAGTTTTTTTCTAATATCAGGGCAGACTGAGAGATAAAATGGGAGGCCAAAATGGAAGCGTCACTTCTAGATCCTGGGTCTAGTCGGGTGTACTTGGTTAAAGCTCTCTGAAGGCGGTTGAGAAAAAGGGATGGATTTTGGTCTGCTCTTTGTCTGCAGTTTGTCATAATTAACAACTTTACAGGAGGTAGCTTCTAGTCCCCTTATAAGATAAGGGGGATTCCGCCGCGGGAGGTCGGAACCCTGGCTGGGCTGATAGTTCCAGTCCGGATCGTCCAGTGGGATCGTCTGTGGCCCTACTGGGACAGTAGGATTAATGGCATGGTCCTTATCTGCCAGCTGGCGACCTACTTCAGCGACCCTGGTTTGTTCTTCAACAGTTAGGGTGGAGGCCAGTATTACCTGAATGTCATGCCATGTTAAATTAGAGGTTTGGGTAAGATAAGTGAACTCTTTTATGAATTTTGAGGGATCTGCCACAAAAGAGCCTAGCTGGGTTTCAAGTTAGGATAGGTCCTGCAGAGTAAATGGGACTTGGACTCTTACAAGCCCCTCTGCCCCAGCCACTTCTCACAAAGGGAACTTTGCCACCGGGGGATTCTGGAATTGGGTGTGGGAGGCTACAGGGGAGCTATCCAGAGAGTCAGTTTTCTGGGGATTAGCCAGTGCGCTGGGAGGAGGAGATTGATAGGAAGCGGGAAATGGCGGAGTGAGGAGTTCATTGGGTTCTTCTGGTGGGGAAAACACTACACCTGGGTCTTTTTTTTTTTTTTTGAGGGGAGGATTGAGCTAATAAAATTTGGTGGTTGGAACAATGGCTACAAAGGTCAGGGCGGGAACGCAAGTCCCAAAAAAGCCTGCACGTAGGGAACCCCAGAATCCTTACCCGTTTACCCATTCTCCTACAGAAATTGTCCAGGTCTTGTAGAACGTTGAAATCAAAAGTGCCAGTAGGGGGCCAATGTGACTGGTTGTTGAGCTAATACTGGGGCTAGGCAAATAAGTTTTTTCTTTTGCAAGGTTTGCTCGTACCCCAGCCTTGAGAAATTTAGCACAAGACAGCCCAATGAGGTTACAGGGTTATTTAGGACTGTGCAGTGCCCATAGTGTTAGTCTGAATGATCAGTGAGAGAGAGAGAGAGAGGAAATAAAGGTTGAACGGATAGTTTTAGGTAGATAGTCCCCTGGGGACGGTAATAATGAGACTGGGGCGGGGGGCAGGGAGAATGAAAATTATGAACACTGGAGGAGAGCAAAGAACAGACACACTTGCAGGTAAAATGAACTAAACCCAGCTCTTTGAGCTAGAGTCCAGTCAGCTGGGACAGTGCCTGCTAGCCCCAATGCTAATATTGAGTGAGTGGTAAGGGCAAGAGGGAATAAAGCATTAAACAAGACTGGAAGTGGGGCATGAGGTACGGGCTGGAATTCTGGTGTACCAGACTGACTCTGGTAAGGGTTGGACGAGCATCAACAAAGCGTCCCCTGTAGAAACTGGCCCAACATTGGCTGAGATATGGGAGAGAGATTAACCGATGTCTCAGGCTTAATCTCTGTCCCAACCCCTGGGGTTGGAGAATTATCCTGGCGTGGCCACGACTATGGCAGGAAAACTCTAATGGAATGGATTCCAGCTAGTTTCCTCTGTCAGACTGAAAGGAGAGGGAAAAAGGAGAAAAGAGAGGTTAAATGGGGGAGGGCGACACAACTTACCAAACTGTCACCGGTTTACGTGCCAAGGGCTGTTCAATGTGACCGAGGGTCCTGGAAATTTGGGGGACTGAGGGGGGCTCGGGATGACCCCCTAAAAGGAAAGGGGGAGCCACACGTCTCTCCCCGTACGAGCCACCAAATGTTCGGCCACAAAGTAAGGTCAGAGGCCAATTCAGAATTTAGGGCAGGCTTTATTGGAGGGCTTGCGGGCAACTTCAGCAACTCAACCGGGTATGAGCTGAGGAAGCCGTGCCAAGGGAACAAACGGAAGGGTATAAAAAACCCTTTTTGGTGGGCTTGGCGGGAACAGTTGCATTTTTAAATTTTTCAGGAGGGAAACTTCTGGTGGGAAATACGTGCACAGCTGAATTTCACAAGGGAGACAGTCGTCAAAGCTTATCTAAGGGTTATAGCAGGGTGGGCACAGATGAATTTCGCAAGGGAGACAGTCATTAAGCATTACAGCAGGGTTACAGCAGGGTGGGGTGTGCGCATTTTTAGAAATGAGCCCGTGTTCTGGAAATTCTGGAAAACCCAGAAAACCGTGGTTTGAGCCTCAGAAGAGATGGTGAAATGGAGGCACTGAGCTTAAAATGGAATCTCCTGTGCCAAGCCTGGACAATTAACTTCCTCTAAATCTAGCATGGAAGGGATGAGAGGAGTTAACCAAGATGGAATATTACAAGATTGTAAAATCATACAATGTAAGAAACCTGATGGCCAATACGATTGAACCTGTGACCTCGTTGGTTGACTTAGAGAGAAAATGTCTGTTTGGTAAGTTACTCCAAAAACAGCCAAACACAAATTCTCTGAGAGCTGGAAGCCAAAATTTACATAACAATGAAGACTAACTAACACATTCCACTGGTTAAGAATCAGTCATTGGTTATAATGTTTTAAAATGTGCATTGTTAAAACAGAATGGGGAGAAGAATAATTACATGTGACAAACTTTGTTTAGTTATTTAGACTAAAAAAATTTTCTCCTTACTAAAAGCTTGTAAAAAAATTAGGGCAGATAAACACATTTTCACGTCTACGGGAAAGCTTGTTCTAAGAAGTTACAGGAAAACAGAAATTGTGTTTGGGAATCCAGGTTCATTTATCACCTGGGGAAAGGCCAATACATTTATATTTTTTTGCAGAATAAAGCTGATAGACTCCCCTTAGAAGGACTGACCCACATTCAGAGGAAAATGCAGGACATGGAAGAGATGAAGAAACAATTAATCTTAATCGTGGTTTTGTTTCCAGGATGCTATTTATTTCTGTTTTCACAGGCAAAGGAGATGGGTGGATTTCTCTTTTGCCAGCAAGGCCCAGAAAAAAATGAGGAAAGCTGATGCTGTAACTTGATCTTGTCCTGTTACTGAAGTTACCCAGAATGTCAAGAAGATCTCAGCGATTCCTGAGAATGGCGATTGCTGCCTGCTGAGATATTTCTTCCATGGCTGAAGCTGTCAAAGGGACACTTTGGGACTCTATCATAACTGAACATCATAAACAGTAGTGACCGGACTATTATAACAGATGGTTCTTTTGCTGAAAAATCAAGATTTTGGACTTAACAATTAATGCTAAAATGTGATTGGAATGTAGCTGATTTCTGTGTAACCCCTTACCTATATAATGCAATCTTTTTTTTTTTTTTTTCCAATGAGGTCTCTGTGTGGGCATGGCTTTCTCCTGAGACTTCTGGGACATGCAATCTTATAGTTCACTTAGTTTCAAACCTAGCTCATGGAATTTGGGGAGAAAGTGATGGGGAGGTGGTAGCTACTAATGCTGTCAGCCATACTGCCACAAGATAAGCTGGGATCTGCAATAAGTATTGAATAACCATGGAAGATTATATCGAAATAGAGAAAATTGGGGAAGGTATCTATGGAGTTGTGTATAATGTAAAGTGACTAGATTTTAAGCGGGACACCATTGACTGGAAGGGGGGAGGGTGTTCTTGATTCAAAATTTAGTCTCTATGGAGCAACAAAAATATTCATAGAATGCAAAAATAGTATTGTAATATATTTATTTTACTTTTAAAACACTGCGGGACATTATTAAATTGTTAAAGAGCGGAATGTCTGGTCGCATTAGTCTAATGGTAGACAAAACTACAGATCGAATTGTATCTATGAAGAAAATCCAACCAGAGAGTGAAGAAGGAGTTCCAAGTACTGTGATTTGAGAACGTTCCCTGTTAAAAGAACTCCTTCATCTAAATATAGTAAGTCTTCAAGATGAGCTTATGTGGGATTCTAGATTATATCTCATCTTTGAACTTCTTTCCATGGACCTCAAGAAGTATTTGGACTCTATCCCTTCTGGTCAGTTCAAGGAGTCCTCACTTGTCAAGAGTTATTTGTACCACAAATCCAACAAGGACATGTGCTTTGTCACTCTAGAAAAGTTCTGCACAGAGACTAGAAACCACAAAATCTATTGATTAATGACGGAGGCACATTTAAACTGGCTGACTTTGGACTTGTCAGAGCATTCAGACTGCCGATTAGAGTCTGCACACATGAAGTAGTGACTCTCTGATAGAGATCTCCAGAAGTATGGTTGGGGTTAGCTCGCTATTCTATGCCACTTGACATTTGGAGTAATAACACCATATTTGTGGAATTAGCAACTAAGAAACCACTTTTCGGGGGGGATTCAGAAATAGAGCAATGCTTCAGGATCTTGCAGAGCTTTGGGTGGTCCAAAGTGGAATCTTTGCAGGATTATAAGAATACTTTTCCTAAATGGAAACCAGGAAGCCTGACAACCCATGTGAAAAACATGGATGAAAATGACTTGGATTTGCTCTCAAAAATGTGAGTTGATGACCCTGCCAAATGCACTTCTGGGAAAATGGCACTGAATCATCCATATTTTAATGATTTGAACAAACAGATTAAGAAGATGTAGTTTTCTGACAAAAATGAAGAAATCTATGTGTTGTTTCAAGAACAGATAATCCTTCCCACTTTTACTGTTAACTTTGTTTTGCTCTATTGTAAAACTTCAGCTGTTCTTCATTTTCTGATTTCTAAAGTGTAACTTAATGTAAACATTGTTCACATGAATTTAAATATATTCTGTATGTGCATGTAGGTCTCAATATAACAATTGTTACTGCAATAAATTATAGAGCTAGCATCAATGTCAGGAAACAAGACAAATTTGAGTTGGCCTAAGTCATCTCAACTCTTACAGTAATCCTGTTTTTCCTGGGAATTTTCCAGTTGAAATTAGTGTGTTCACAGTTTTACACTGCTTTGATTTTTTTTTTAATTCTCTGGATGTTTAAATTTTTATGTCAGCATCTTGTCATGTGATAATTATATAAGTTGTCTAGAGATTGAAAAAGAAATAATGTAACCTGACTTGATTGGGATTGATTAGGAAACATTTGCAAGGGTTTAAGAGAAGCATTTCATTAGATGTTGGTCAGCTAAAAAGGGGATATAGTCTATACATTCAAAGACAAGCTTGAGGCATCTTCTGGCTCTAATATGATGAAACAATTGGTGAATGGCATGGTAGGGTTAGATCCCACGAACTTGGTTTCAAAGCATTTCACATAGCTTAAGTTCCAGTTTGACTGTGTTGTTCAATCATCATAATTTCAATGCTCTCAATCTTGTGTTGCTTCTATAAGAAAATAAGAGATGAAGAGAGACCATGTTGCCTCCATACACTATTACATCTTATACATAATACAGAAGGGCTAAATGTGGGAAAAGAACACTGAGGGAAATAGATCTGGGACTTATTCCCTGACTGGTATGGAGGGAACCTAGAAGACTAGTCTTCCATGGCAGGAAGATCACCATTCTGGTAGTTGGAGATCTAGTCCAAATTCATTTTCCTGCAGTAGTCTATCCTTTCCACAGTTTCTCCCCTTAAAACTGCTACCTTATGGTAAGTAAATGATTGATTCTTTCTCCCCGTAGAAGCTGACATTCCTATTGGCTGTCTTTCTGCCACAACATCTAACCCCTCTCCTACCTTCCCCCAATAACAGGTGGCCATCATTGGGACTTTATTCCTCTTGCTTGAATTAAAAATGTTTTTCATAAGCCTGGATTTTTAACTATATTAATTTGATTAGTAAGTTTGCCTTTACATCTTTCACTTTGCCCCTGTAGTTCTTTTAAATTATATATATAAAACAAAGGGGGAATTGTGGGATTATAATAAAACTTCCCTACCTTTGTCTCCCTCAAAGATATGCCAAATATTAGAGGCTCCTTACCAGCACTTTGTGGAGGTCAAATGCTTAGAGATATTCTCCCTAAAGGGTTCAGCCAGTCAGAGCAAGCAGACACATTGTTTCCTCTCAAATAGGTGGGGTTCACTCCCTGTTTTTAGGACAATGGGTATTTCCCCTGAAAGTTTTGGCTAAATCAAGTCTCCAGGTCAAGGGCAATCAAGGTTAAGCTGCCATCATGAATCTAGGGTCTGCCCTTCTTGTCACATGTATACCACCAATCCCTCCCCTTCTTATTGTGTGTATGCCCCATATCACCACCCTCATCACTGTAGTACCTATAATACAACTCCTTCCTGTAATGTATGTCTTTACCTGTAATTAAGGGGCTTGTGTATTTCCCAAAGAGATAAACCTTGATTAGAAATAAAGAGCTCTGTTTCCCTGACTCTCTCCTTCCACATTAGCTCCCGCATCCCCTCTCCCCTTGTTCTCCTACCCGCCCCCCTTCTTGCTCATTCCTGCTATTTCCACCTTCCACATCCTCACATGGACCACCAAGCAGGGCTGAGGTGAACGTGCTACCCTGAAATGTATCTGACTCTTTATTTTACTCTCTCCTACTAGTCTCTATGACTTCATTATAATCTTTATATACCTTAATTGTACAGTTGCGCTTTTCAAACCTGTGATTAGTTGTGGGGGAGATTGGTCTTTATCCCACAAATAATATTTGCAAATATGGTAGCAGTTGTCTTTGTTGGCGTTTACTCCTATGTATCCCCCAGTGGGTTCCTTTGCAAAATTGAATGGGGGACCAAAGTGGCAGGGCTGTGAAAGGAGGAATTGTGTTGATGACTTAGATTGGTCATTTGGGTTTTGAACAGAGAAAAAAGAGTTGTGAGGGAAGGTCGCAGTCATGGATTTAGCAAAGATTTTCTCAGAAATGTCTTTTTCTGACACAAATCTCCAATATATGAAGTAATAAGCTTAGAGAAATGAAATCAGCAAGTGACAAACTACCCTGTCAATGAACTGTGTGGACTTTTGACAGATGATAGATAGCCAAACCTTTTTCTACTCTCTCTCTATTTCCCACAATATGTTTTTAAGCAATTCTCTCAGAACTGCAGCTTTCAATCCATATCTGCCTACTGGATATATCCATCATCATTCCCACATATATTTCTCTTTCCCATAATTAGTCATCCAATCTAAAGGACTTTTGGACTCTTTGGTCTTATTGCCACCTTTTGCTCATTCATCACTAAAACTTGTTTAACCACCCTTCTCAAATCTGCCTCTTCTCTCTCTGCATCATCACTACTGTAGTGCAGGACTTATCTCTCAGTTAGTATGTCACATCAAACTCTTAAAGGGTTTATTCACCTCTATTATCATTCACCTTAGGTGTTCCAGCAAAAAGGAGATGAGACACTACAAATGACAAAATATTGATTAGGATACTATTTTCAAAATTTGGATAGGGCTTAAGGAAATCCTTACGGGATAGCAGAGTACTCTCAGGATAGCAATAGCCTGGTACCATTATACCCCTACCTCTGAAGGAGCAAAGGGCAGGGAGCATTTCTCAGAATCCACATAAGGTTTTGCTTAGGAAGGGTTGCTGACCAGGAACTGGGGTCTTCAGTAGATGAGCACAGAAACCCAGAATTACTGACAGGAAGGAAACTGGTAGAGTAAATACTCGCTCTCATCCCTCCCACTCAGTCTCCAGCCATTACCTTGCATTGACTGGGGGGCAGAGGAGCTTTTTAAATTCATGCTTAGTCTCAGTGAACACAGAACGGGGCAGCAGAATGTGGTGAGTGAGAAGTAAATGCACAAATAGAGCCTAGTTCCACACCCCTTTCACTTCTCCCTGGTGACCAAAGCGATCTTTAGAAATTACAATTTTGTCATGAGTTGGTATGATAAAATTTTGCACTCTGCCCCAAGAATTCAATTTTGGGCTCTCAGTTCCTGAGAGACAATCTGTAACATAAAAGTGATTGAAGTCTCAGGGGTTCCAGAAGTCTCTACCTGAACAGTAAGCCACTTCATCTTTTCCGTGATTTACACTATTATTTCATATTCCCCTCCCCCTTCCAGTCTATCACAGCATCAGGCACCCAAAGGGGCAGTAGAAGTCCCAATTGTTTGTTTGTTTGTTTGATTCAGGATCTTCTAATGTGATCCTTTCAGAGCTGTGGCAGCCAGGCAGAGACAGTAAATCTTTATGGGAGTAGACAGTCGCATCTTTCTCTTAATTTGGAAGGAAGAAATAATTAATTCTTAAGTGCAACATTAAAAATTATTATTTATAATCATTTTATTGGGACCTCTTACAAATATCATATTATTCCTTTGTTCAGTCACATAAAGCAGTATTGAACCAGTGCTACTACAATAAGTTTAAAAACATTTTCTTTCTTCTTGAACACCTTGATATCGGCTCCACTTTGTCCTTCTCTCCTCCACTATATTCGACAGGAACCCTTATTCTTCTTTTTCCTTTCTATAGGTTTTTGTGTGTGTGCCACATATCACACAATTCAATATATCCATCCAATGTATACAATGTATTGTTCGATCTCATTGAGTGAGATCATACAGTCATCAATGCTATCAGATCCCTGTTCCCTCCCAACCACCCCCTTTCTCATACACTCAGGAAGTCATCACTCCTGTTACTGTTTATGAAAGGTTATCTATCTTGATTTTCATGTAGCAAGGCTAAACATGTATTTAAAAAGCTCCCTTGCCCTCTAGTCAATGCAGGGTAGTGGTTGGAGACTAAGTGGGAGGGATGAGAGAGAGCATTTACTCCACCAGTTTCCTTCTTGTCAGTAATTCTGGGTTTCTGTGCTCATCTACTGAAGACCCCAGTTCCTGGCCAGCAACCCATCCTAAATAAATTCTTAAATATACAAATGAACATATACAAATATAACATAATTAGTGAGGCAAAACAGATAAAAACCATTATAGAGGATGAAATATTAAAGAACCAGAGGATAGTTATGTGGTCATCAATGCCCTACTGCACCCTGGAATTATCATCCCTTCCAAGTGGCCCTGTCCAATTACCTTACAGGTAGGTTTTGGGTCTCCATTACTTCCATGTCATCTTCACATTGATTTGGTTATTGTTTTCGAACTTCTGATACCTCTTCTTGTCGTCACCTCATGTACACACAGGTTGGTGCTTTTTCCATGTGGGGTTTGTTGCTTCCCTGCTAGATGGCTTCTTGTTTGACTACAAGCCTTTAAGACCCCAGGTGCTATATCTTTTAATAGTCAAGCATCATCAGCTTTCTTCACTGTTTTAGCTTATGTACCCATTCTGTCTTCAGCATTTATGTCAGGGAGATGGTATCATATAATGCCATTTTATTAAAACAAACAATTCTTGTATTGAGGTGAAATTTAAGTAGAGGCTCAAAATCCATTTGCTTCCTTGTTGCATTTGCATATATATGCATATATAAACAAATACATACACATATTTTTTCTTTGTTCCTCATTTTCCCCCTCCTATCCCACTATTATGTTTATCTATTATTCATCTCTCAGTAATTCCTCTCAGGTACAATTCAATTGATCAAACATGATCAGAAAAGCTACGTCCTCCTTGCCATCAACTTTAGAACACTTCCTGTTCCCCTGTTAGATCCTTCATTGTTAGATCCCCACTCACCTCCCTCTCCCCCTCCCGTCACATGACCTCCAGGAACAGTCAGTCCAGTCACTGTCTCCATAAGATTGCCTGTATAGATAAACATAAAAGAAGAAGAAGAAGAAGAAGAAGAAGAAGAAGAAGAAGAAGAAGAAGAAGAAGAAGAAGAAGAAAACTCAACAACAGCATACAGATGGTTACAAGTCTAACAGGGCTGATATCGAGTAGATGAATATCTCTGTTAAACAGAGAAAGGGACATGCTATAGACCAATCCCCCATTAAAAGGACACATTTTAAATGTTACCATTAGTAATACAATTTATAAACCCTACAGGAGCCCTAGTGGGTTATGCCTTGGGCTGCTAACTGCAAGGTTAGTGCTGACTTTGCAGGAGAAACAGGAGGCTTTGCACTCCTGTAAAGATTTTTAGTCTTGAAAACCCATAAAGGGCAGTTTTACTCTGGGCAACAGAATCCATGGAATGGCAGTGAGTTTGCTTTTCAGTTTTGAAAACTGTTCTTTAAAAAGATCAGGGGAGTACAGAAATATAATAAAATACACAACAGGAGAATATCAAGGCAACATTAAGGTTAAGACAAAAAGACCCTCAATGGCATTGAGTCAATTCCAAGGATCAGAAAGGGAGAGGTTTGGAAACTGATGGTGGTAGCAATCATGCAATTAATTCTGCTTGACATGATTAAAATATGGAATGATATCATATATGTGTTAAATTTCAACTAACAATAGAAAGAAGGGGAAATAAATTGTAGATACTAAGATTTTTTAAATGGAGTGAAACTAGGTACAACGTCTACCTTTACAAATGATGATTTATATTAAATTGATGAATTTTTAATGAAAAAAATTTTTAAGTTGATGAAACAAAAGCTAGAAAAGCCTGGATAGATCAGTTAGCTGTAAAGGCAATTTAAATGGTAATCAGAAAATTACTATACATGAAGAAACCATGCTTACATATTTTCCCCAACGATTTCCAGGAACCATCAAGAAACTGATAATTTTAACATTATATATATATGTATAATTCTACAGCATAGAAAAAAGAAAGAAGAAAGAAAGCTTTATAACCCATTCTATATGATGATCCATGAGATAAGTAAAAACATGAAGGAAGAAAACCACAGGACAGCTTTTATCTAAGAAGTCAAAGCAAATTCTATAACATTAATAAATAAAATTCAGAAGGGCATTAGAAGCATTAAAAGTTCAACGTAACCAAATAGGACTGATCCCACGATCAATATTAGGAAATTCATTTTACAGATTATAGAGGAAAAACCACACAATTTTAATATAATTGCTAGAGATACTATATTGCTAAATTTTAATATAATTTCTGAAAGCAATTCCAAGCTAGGAATTTCTGAACTAGTCAAAGTCAAAGTCAAAACCTATTATCAAATTTTACATGCAGCGGTGAAACACCCAAGCAATCTCAATGAAGTCAGAAATAAAGGTGCCCCCCCCCCCCCGTAGCTTACAACTATTTTATCAGAAACTTTAATCAAGGCAGCAAGATAACTCAAGTACAATTTATCAGTTACTTATTGAGTATCTTGGCTCATACAATTCTCATCATGATCAATATAAACGTCAATTGTACGCAGACCACATTTGCACACTTGTTGCCATCATCGCTCTCAAAACATCCTCCCTCCACTTAGGTCCCCACACTGGCTGCAGTCTTAGCACTCTCCTGTCCACACTTTTTCCATTTCTTTCTTGGTTTCCCTTTGCTGTGTCCTGATCCTTCCTGCTGTCTGAACTTTTGTTTTGGTGCCAAATGCTGCTGTTTTGGTCTTGCATGGGTGATTGTCTTAGGTGTGTGTACCTCGCAGGTGTTATCATTCACCTTGTTAGATATCTAACCCATAAGTCTTTTTTTTTAAATTAAAAATCATTTTATTGGGGGCTTGTACATCATTTTTCCAATACATAAATAAACATACTGTGACAAGAACCCTCGCACGTCCGCTGCCGTCATCATTCTTCAAACAGCCGCCCTTTCCCCCAGCCCCTGGTGTCAGTTCCTCCAACCCGTCCCCTGTTCCCCTGCTCTCTCTCTCCCATCAACCCTCAATACTTTATAAATTATTATTATTCTGTCATATGTAACCCTGCCCGACACCTCCCTCAGCCCACTACCCCATGCCCGTCCTCCAGATAGGTCATATGTAGATCCTTGCTGCTGGTTCCGTCTCTACCCCACCTTCTCTCCACCCATCCAGTAGTTCCATTCTAACCACCGGCCCAAGGGGGCTCATCCATCCTGATTTCCCCATATCTCCAGCCCCCCTCTCCACTAGTCCATCTATCCAGTCCATCCGGATGTGCAAGGTAGAGTTGGGATCTTGATGGTTGGGGGGTAGGGAGACCTCAGGAACTAGAGGAAACTTGTATGCATCATCACTGCCTGGCTGCACTGACTAGTCTGTCTCTTTCCTGTGGCTCCCCTGTAAGGGGGTGGCCAATTACCAGTGGGCCTTAGGTCCCCACCCTGCCCCTCCCCTTACTCGTAAGTCTTTTTGATGTTGTTGTTCTACACTTTTTCTTCCTCTCATCCAGGATTTGAATAGGTGCTTTTGTTATCATAATTTTTATAGATTTTATAGATCAGGAAACCAAGACATAGAAAGGCTGTGTAATTTCACTAAAGTTGTGCTATTATTATATTGCAGAGAGAATACTCATATTGAAACTAGGTAGTATGATTCCTAACCTCATACTCTTGCTCAGTACTGTGCACTGCTTGATGATGTGCATACAAATCATGGTACTAGATAGGAAAATAATATAGTGAAGATGCCAGTCCTTTTGAAATTGACATAAATATACTCTAGAATCTCAACAGAATGCCAATTGGGTCTTTTCTTTACTTCCTTTCTTTTTATTTTTTAACGGTATTCTTCTTATTTTTTAAGATCATTTTATTGGGGATTCTTACAGGTCTTATAACAATTCATACATCAATTTCATCAAGCATATTTGTACATATGTTCTCATCCTTATTTTATAAACATTTACTTCCTATTTGAGCCTTTGACATCAGCTCCTCTTGGTTCTTTATAGAACTTGTCAACAGCCTTCTAAAGTTTTTCTAGGAGAGGAAATGTATGAAAGTCACAAAATAATTTTGAAAAATGAAGCAAAATAATAAGGTTGACCTCATATTCTCAGAAAAATACAATGAAACTGTTGCAATTAAGATGGCACAGCATTAGTATGAACCAACTGCTATTGGTGAACTGAAGTACAGTTTATGAGATGAAATCTTTACTGGATCTGAGAGCCTCCGCTTTCTTCCTCAGAGTGGCTGAAATTACTGACCTTGTTGTTAAGGACCCAATGACAGACTCAACAGTATTGCTATATCAAAACTAAGCCCATTGCCACACAGCTGAATCCTACTCTTAGCAACTGTAGTATTGGTATAGGAATATATAGTGTATTTAATGGAACAGAGTAGAATCCAGAACCAGCTAACACATGTTTTGAAACTGACAGGAGAGATAAATGGTGGAACAATTCAGTGCTCAATTGGAAGGAAAAAAATTTGATTTCTAATAAATGTCATAGATAAAAATAAATAGCAGATGGACTTAAAAACCAAATCAAACTCCCTACCATGAGTCTATACTGATTCATTGCGACCACCTGTGGCTTTCCAAGGCTAATTGTTTGCAGGAGCAGAAAGCCCAGTCTTTTCCCCACAGAGTTGCTGGTGGTTTTGAACGGATGACCATGTAGATCACACCCTAACCTGCAGCCACCAAAATGTTTTTAAAATCGATAACTATAAAACATAGTACTGTATTTTTATAATCTTGGTATTGGAACATCCCTGCCCCAAGCTAAATAGAAACTCGGAAGCTCTCGATGTTAGAGTCTAAAGGGAAATACTGATAGAGTAAGAGCATAAAAATGGTATAAAAATGGTGCTGAGATAGTTAAGGTTGATTGTGCCAACCTAGCTGATAAGCACATGTGTGAATAATTGAAGGGTAGAGATAAATGGCTTGGTGAGCCTTGTCTTTCTAGTTCTCGGGTCTCTTGCTTTCTAATGGTCAGACCAGGGTGCAGCTGCTTTAACCAGTCCCCTGCTTCAGCTGGTCAGACTCACTTCCTGCAAGACATTCCTGAGGAGAAACCACATGGACCTACCCTGATGCAGCCCTGGGTGCTGGAGCAGTCACGTGGAGACCCCTGCCAGTGCTGAGATGCTGACACGTTCACTGATTTGGCTTTCCTCTGAGGTCAGTGTCATTGCATGTGTTTTGTGAGATCGAGGAGGACTTTGTAGATGGGTGTCAGACATATGGGCCAATGTTGGACTTATGGGCTTGGACAGCACTGTGTTGGGATGCTTTCTTAATGTACACTTACTCTTTATATAAAACTCTCTCTTATACATATGAGTTTCTGTAGATTTGTTTCCCTAGTTTACCCAGAGTTAAACAGATGCCATGAACAAAGTTGTAAAGGAAACAAATGATTAGGAGAAATATTGGTTATATATATGTATATATATGTATATGTATCCAACAAAATTAGTATGCACAAAATACAAATGATTTCTATAACTCAAAGAGAAAATGACAAATATTCTAATTGTGGCAGAAAAAATAATGTTACCAAACATTTCATACAAAAATGTATTGACTTGCAGTTTGGTGTGACCACATCACTAGTTATGGCCAAGTAAGTGGGAGTATAGGTAATGTGTTTTATCTCTCAGTTGAAGCAATACACAATTCTCCAAGCTATATTTACTTGCTTCCATGACAAAGGAAGCAATATGTTTTAGGTATGTTATGGTGTATCTTGGCTCACACACACTGATGTCCTTCTTCCATATGGGACTTCATTGATCCCTTGATTAGATGGCTGCTTGTCTGAAGACAAGTCTAATTTTATTAAATTTTAACAATATAGAATTATTTTTTCTATCCTTCATAGCTATTCACATGTGGAATTACCGCAGCACTAGGAAACTCTCTATCTATCATCTATCTATCTATCTATCATCATCATCATCATCATCATCATCATCTATCTATACCTACCTACTTACCTGTACAAGGTATTTGTAGAAACATTGTTTGTAAAAAGAGAAATTGGAAATCATCTAAATGTCCATCAATAAGGAAATGATCAAATCAGGTTAGTACTACTATTAAATTTCTAACAAAACTCAAGTGGACACCTTCCCAAATCACTGAAATTTTGCAACAGAGACATTTATTTTGCAAAATTTGCAATAAGGAAGTTTACAGGAATACTCCCCCAGGTAAAGCCACAGGAGTTAAGGGTTGGGGCAAAGGTTTTAAGGGAGGGTGTTATGAAGCCCTCAAAGATGAGGCAAAAGAGGGAAGACCATCAACCTTGATAAATGAAGAACCAGGCTCTTGAGGTGTGGCTGCTGAAGTTGGGAATCCACATGACTCAGCGTTTTCCATCTTAAATGAACCTCTTGGTTTCTGCGAGCTTTCTGATTGATGGATGTCAAAAGGGTTGCACCAACATCAGTCAGCTCAGAGAGCAAATCTTTCAGGTTTTAGAGCAAGATGGGATCTCATGAAAATGATTCTGTGCAAAAAATCATAAATGAGGACCAGTCTTGGCTTTATCAGCATGATTAAAATACTCAAATCCAGTCCAAACATTGACTTCTGATGGGGAACCTTCTGGACCAGTGAAATCATAGGAAGAGAGGTCAGTTCAAAAGGTGGCTTCTTTTTTTCAAAAGGGTAATTGTGATAAGTTTTCTCAAAGGATATAGTATGGCAATGGGTGCTTATTACAAAGGAATTTGAAGAGCACTGATGAGAAGACCACGGAATGACTGGCTAAGGATTTCCCTCTCCCACCTCCACCTTGTCAAAGTCCCATGCTCATTCTTTGAGGGTATCAAGGGCAGCTCTATGATAAGTTTGTTGGCAGACCTTATCCCATTTACTCTATAGTCCTGATATTGCCTCTTCAGATTTTTTTTAGTTTGTCTCTTAAGCTCAAAGAACATTGAAAAAGAACAAGGTTTGAGTCTCTTGAGGACACCAACATTGCAGTTTTGACGTGATGCAAATCAAAGCAAGTTATGTATGAGAAGGATAAGAGTGATGCAAACACCACCTTGATAAGTGTGTGGATGCAGATTGAGTATACCAAAAAAATTAAAAAACTTCAAATTTGATACTTTTCTATAATAAAGGTTTCTATGCTTTTGTAGGAAAATTTTATAACTGCTGTTTAAATATGATCTTAATGAGACATCGTGTGCTTTCTGTGTACTTAGAAAATGACAAAAGAGGGAAATAGAAATAAGAAATCTAGAAAAATAATTAAGATGAAAAATTATATAATGCTTTCTTTGTGTCCTCTTTGAGCATCCAAAACACACACACACAATGAAAAAACAGATATGTTAGAGTTTCAAAAGGTTGGAGAAATTCCATTATCTTCTAATTCTATTTTTCCATGAACATTTTGGGTCCCTGCTAAAAAACATACCTAGGGAATAAAGGAAGAAGGCATTAATTTGTTGAACTCTAAAACCATGGTAGTAGCTCTAATAAATTTTACACACTAACTGATGTCTTCTGTTAAGAGTTGCAATTCTCAATGTTGGCTTCTCAATGGAATCACTTACGGAGTATTAAAAATACTGATAACTGGCTCCTATCTTTAGAGATGCTGCCCCTGGCATCATGATCTTTTTAGAGGTCCCCACGTGATTCTCAATGGATAGAAATGATTGAGGACCGTTGCTTTAGATAAGGTAGACTCCATCATAGATTTTTAATTAGGGTACATCAAGAGATGGGGGAGCTGATTAGTATGCCTCAGCCGCAGTGGTATTCAAAGACCACAAGGGAAGAAGTCCCTAGCTGGAACTGGTTTAAAAAAATTCTCTCCTAAAACTTGGTACTCGTTTACTCTGTCTAATGCTGCCCTTGGAGGATTGGCATCCGATGGGAGGAGACAAGTCCCTAAGTTATGTGTGTCCTTTCCCCCCTTTCTAGAGTTAAAGATGAACATCTTCCCTTGAGGTCAGCTCAGGGGGGGAACTAGAAAACCACACTTGTGATACTGTGTCAGAAAAGTTTCTTAGCCACTGCTATCATTGTCTAGTTGCCTCCAAGGACAAGGTTCAATTTCAGCTTTTAACGAGACTCTGGGGAGGTCTTGGCTGTGAATCTCCAGGCTTCTTTTCTTGTATGCCAATTAATCACTCAGTGCAACTCCTTACAGCCTAATTAAATGGAGTCCAGGAATAAAAGTTTGACTTTTCTTGAGTGAGTGCTTGATTGGGATTTAAGCCTGCAGTGTCTAGGCACAACCAACCAGCCTCAGTGCAACAGTGGCCAGTTTCTCAAACAAAGTTCTTGCGCAGTCACACCTTTCCCATTTTCAAAGAAACATGTTCTTCCTTGAGTGAAAAGCTCAGGCTTGTCTTACTATGAGTTATTCTGGAATAGGAGCAAGAAGGGGCCTCAGGGCAGTTCAAGGTGTCTGGGATGACATTATTCTTATATGGCCTCAGACACCTCCAACGTCTTCCCATGGTGTTGAATGGGCACGTGTGATTGGGACTTGATTCTGAACTTGGATTTTGATTTGCCACTTTTCTGTTGATGACTTTGGGCAAGTCACTTCACTTCTCTGAGCAACAATTTCTTCAGCTTTAATCAGGTCATGGGTCTACATAAGGCACCTGCCCGTGTTAACGTGTAACATTATAGGTGAAAGATTTGTGGTAGTTTCCATTACCTTATAAAATAGTTTATGTTGGCTTGTATTTTTTAATGTATTGAAAAGATGTGACATAAGCCTATGTATTGGTTTTAGAGGGAATTTAAATTATTGCTCTTAAAGGGAGCTATGGCATGAAAACTCAGATCCCATTCTAGGATCCAGTGGCCTCAACCCACAAAACTGCTAAAAGAAAGGCTGCCCAAGGGATCATGGTAAAGCAAATTAAAGCATTATTATTTCTGGACTTTGGATCCTGAGTCCTAGTCCAATTACTCTGACACCAATTATTGGCACTAATTTGAAATGATATTTTCAAAATGTTCTAAATCTCTCTCTATAATTGCGCAAAGTGCTTTGGAGAGCTAACTTCTCTACAATGAACATTCTGTCAACTTATCTTTCTAAATGAACAACATTTAAGTAACTTCAGACTAAAGCGTTTGGGATGAAGTCATCATGATTTATCTTTCTCTGGTATTCAAAGGTCCTAGTCTTGCTTCTTATTATGCTAGGCATTAAGAATGGAAGAGATGGATAACAATAGCATCCACAACAATACACACAGGATACCTATTATGAGATATACACTAATCTAAGCACTATATATACACTCCATTGAATGCTCAAAATTGTTGTAGTATGTGTTGAGACTGTTTCATC